>JAXBDA010000854.1:0-68709 GCA_036023075.1 Gaultheria prostrata
ATTTGATTTATTGTTCATTATCAATGTAGCGTTGTGAGGTGACTTATGGGTAAATTTATGAGTTTATCGAGATATCTCTCAGGGAAAAATGTTTATTAAATATGTTGAAAATCGAGGGCGTGACACTTCTTCAAACACCGGGGTGAAATAAGTATACCAATGCGTAGATCACGAAATTTTAGGGAGGTTTTGTGAAGGGGTTAAGGTTGGAAATGAGTGTTTGGCTTTGGTTGGTGGTCGAGGAGATTAAGGATGAGAGTTATGGAGGAGAGAGGGGAGGAGGCAGAGATGGTCGGCCCTCTATTGGGGGTTTTGTGTCTCTCTCTCTCTTCCACACCACACATATAACACACACACACACCCATTTAATTACACCTTTGGTCCAATTGTTACATGTGTAAATCAATTTAACCCTTATGTCATAAATAACACATCACACATCATCACTTAGTCAATTTCATCATTTCTCATCATTCCTTACATTACCCCAATATTATTTATGAAAAATAAATATAAATTTTCGGGTCTTCACAAGCCGGTTAGAAAAATGACTCTTTTGCCCAAGATTTGAAAAGGGTTTTACCGGTCTAACCATGATTCCTCAGGCTTGGTTACGAGAGAGGAAGGTTTTTAAGACACATCTCTCACCGGTTCGAAAATCGGTCTTTACTAAGAATTTGGGGGATTTGTAAAATGCTTATTGTTTTCAACTTTGAGCATGAAGGGGTAAAGGAATGGGAAACAAGTAATCGAATATCCAAACATAAGTTACAAAGTGACGGTGGATGCTTATGCAATGTATGCTCATATGGGATGGACACATGATATGACGGATTAACCAAGAGTAAACATCGATGAAATAACTAACAAAAGACAACAACAATAATGTTAAACAATGATCAAAAGCAACAACATAGGATACCATGAAGATGGGGACTGTTTTGAACAAAAATCAGTTTTTGCCTTTGGACTAGGTTTAAGCACTCAAAGGCAGCACTTTGAGCTCTTTCTATTTTGATCATGATTTGATGAGAAATGACCCAAAGGCCTCTGTTTGATTCCAAAAACCATATTTTTAACCACTGTTTTGAAGATCGAAACTTCCATTTAAACGTCCTTTTTGCTTGACTATTTGAAGAAAACAAAGGAATAATGGAGAAATAGAGAGAAATCCAAATGATACTTGATCAAAACATACCACACAACTCCTTTGGAGATGATCCAAACATGACTTGAAGCCAGAAACAAAAAATGGCAAAAATGCCCCTGGACAGGTTTGGGCGCTCAAAGGTGATGGTTTGGGCGACCTAAATCTTTGCACTTTCTCCCTTTTAATTCTGATGTATTATGAACTAATTCAGGAGCTTTTCCTTGTTCAAAACTTTGCTCCTAACCTTTGATTTTGGATCAAAACCATCGTTCAAGCTTGGTTTGGATTCATGAGATAAAAAGGGAATAAATGAACTGATTTTGATCCAAAATAGGCTCTGGAACCTTACAAAGGTATTACAAACAAAAAACAATGATCAAGAATAAAAAAGGATGATAGTATCCTTGGACCAGTTTGGGCACCCAAAGGTGATGGTTTGGGCGCCCAAACCAGTTTACTGGTTTGAAAAACTTTTGTGATAGGAACATGTTCAAGCCAAATGTAGACCTAAAGTTGGTATAAGGAACCAACTTGGGCCTACTGGCTTGAACATGTGATAGATGATCAAGATCGCTTGAGACTGAGGGCTTTAAGTTGGTGATGGATGATCAAGACCATTTTTTGGGTGTTTTAAGATGAATGGGTGTATTTGAGACTTGATTTGATGATTATAGGTGTTGGAAGCTCTGATTTTCTAAGGACCCATGTAAATAAACCTTAAAAATGGGATTTTTATGGGGTTTGGGTGTTTGAGAGGAGTGATTGATGATGAATAAGGACTGATTGAAGTTAATGATTTCTGGGCAATAGGCTTAGTGAGAGATGATTTTCCTAAGTACCCATATGATCTAGGGCTTAGAAAGTGGTTTTTGAGGTGGGTTGAAGGTTGAAGATGATGAAGATGGATGAGAGAAAGTGTAAAACGTGATTGGGAGGATGAGAGAGAGTGTTTTAGGTCTAATTGTTGGTTCCCATACCATGGGTGTATATGGGTGTATATATAGAGAATGAGAGGAAAAATGAAGTTTAAATTTCAAATGGAGGCTTAGGGGTCATGTAGAGGGTGTTAGGGGGTAGATTTAGGAGGATTCGGGGGCTGAGGAGCCGACCATTGCAGAGGAATATCATCATTTGGTGTCAAAGAATCTCTGCAAAATCGGCTGTGCGCATTAGGTTAATTTGAGCGCTCAAAGTGGGGGCTTTGGGTGCTCAAAGGTGCATAACGGGTTTGATCGCTCAAAACAGGGACTTTGAGCGCCCAAAGTGGACTTTGAGCAGGTTGGGCTTTCGCCATTTTGGTGAGTTTTGGTTGGTTTTCAATCATTCCTCAAGCTTCCAAGGCATGTTTGTTGGTCCAACTTCATCATTGGGATTGCTAGGGACTTTCCGGGGTTCAAATTGGGGTGTCTACAACGTACTACTGGTAGAGCAAAAAGACTACTACCGGTAAAAAAACCTCTAGAATCTGGAACCAAATTCGACTTACTACCGGTAGAGCTAAAAAGCTTCTACTGCTACAAAACACTAGATTTTCCAGATTCTTCACTTTTGCTTCCCTTGGCTTTTGGTCCTTCCTTGGGTCTTCCAAGACTTCTCGACTTGACTTGTAAGCTCAGACCAGTGACCATCATGGCATTGTGGAACCTTGGGGGTACTCTCAGGGACTTATGGATGCTCTCGGGAGGTTCTCTAACCTTGAATTACCTGAGATGGACAAAAGCATACTTTGCGAGCAATATCATGACAAATCAACAAGTGTATATGCACAAGTATGAAAAAAAGAAGGGATTAAACCACAAGCATATGCAATATTAGCAAATACCTTGACAAAAGTAGAATTCATCGCTATAAATCCTCCTCAAGCTAATGTAACCAAGATAGCATTTCCAAAAGCGCCAATAATTTCTTCTACCACATTGAGTTTTTCCCATGCTTTTTCCTTTGGGGAAAAAAATCATTATGATACTCTACTCGTCCATTTGTCTTACCATGGCTTTTCTTTTGGGAAAAATATCATTATAATCAATCGCTTTTGACCAGACTGTGGAGGGATTACTCGAGGTGGGTGATCACTTAATAAATGCTGGGACCTGTCCACTCATTGCCAATTGGTTTTGAGATGGACATAGAGTTTCCACATGGTATCAGAGCAGGGTCAATTCCACTCCACATTTAAAAAAAAATTCACAATCCACACCCCACGACAGACCAGCAAAAAAGGCTGCACGATGATAGGACCCAAAAAGTGGCCACACGTGACAGACCTCAAATGCGGCTGCACGTGAGGGGGGATGTTAAGAAATATTGTCTCACATTACTTAGGAGAGGAATGGGTGATCACTTAATATATGTTGGGACCTCTTCACTCATTGCCAATTGGTTTTGAGATGGACATAGAGTTTCCATGTAAAATGACCTAGACAACCCTAACTGTCCAACCGAAAAAAGAAGAGAAAATTAGAGGCCGGCCCCGCTTTTCTGGTTCCTTTTCATCCCAACCCTATATTGTTTCTAAACCTGGTATCGAACCTGGCGCACATTCAAAGCGCCTCTATTTTCTCTCCTGGGCACGCGCGCATTTAATGCGCCTCACCTAGTTTCACGCACGTGTAATGCATTCCTCTCTCTCTCTCTCTCTCTCTCTCTCTCTCTCTCTCTCTCTCTCTCTCTCTCAAATCTTCAAATCCTTATAACTTTTGTTGTATATATTCAATCTTTAAATTTGTATGTACGTATATGTATATACTTTTAAAATCTTTTTGACAAGATCTAGCAAACAAGACCCATATTGAATACTCCCTCCGTCCCAATTTGCTTGCCCCTTTTGGGGAAGTGGGTTTTTAAGGGGTGTGAAAACTTTGTGTTGTCTTTTCTATTTTGCCCCTAAGTCCAGTCAAAATTACTGTGGCCAATTTGTGAGGCTAATTTTTTATATGAAACTCAAAACATATGCAATATGGATCTTGTTTGATAGATATCAATTAGTTTTATTATACAAAGTTTTCAAAATCAAAAGAACCATTATAAAATAAAAGATAATGGCCAAACAAATTGAGTTGGAAAAAGTACTTTTTAAGGGTAAAACTGGAAAATGACCATATTTTGATGGATGTTTTTAGAAATTGGATAAATATTTTGGGACATCCCAAAATGGAAAGAAAGACCAGCAATTCTCATATTTTTAATGCACTTTCATGGTTTAGGGGTTTTTAAACTTTTTTTAGGGTTTAGGGTTAGTTTTTAAAAACATTCAGGGGTTTTTTTTTAGATTTTTTATGTCAACTGTGTATAGTTCAGAACAATTCACATAGTGAACTGCATATGTGAATTGTATAATAGGCTATGTGAACTGCGCAATGTTAATTGTGTGGTAAGGTTTTTTATTGTTAAATTAATTTATTCTGTGTATGTTGGGCTATGTGAACTGTGAATTTTAGTGTGTATTTGGACTATGTAAACTGTGTGGTGAGTTATATGAACTGTGTAGTGAGTTATGTGACAATTCTCATAGCCTCATCTCACAATTCTCATAACCCAATATAAAGTTCTCATAGACAATTCTCATAGACAATTCTCATAGCCCAATAGATAGTTCTCATAGTCTCATCTCACAGTTCTCATAGTGTATGAGTGGCTTATATAATTCATTTGAACTTTCGATTATAGCCTATGAGAATTGTTTACAATAGACTTTTCTCATAGCCCAATATATAGACAGTTCTCATAGCTTCATCTCACAGTTCTCATAGAGAATTCTCATAACCCAATAGACAGTTCTCATAGACAATTCCCATAGCCCAATAGACAGTTTACATAGTGTATGAGTGGCTTATACTATTCATATGAACTGTCGATTATAGCCTATGAGAATTGTTTACAATAGACAATTTTCATACCCCGATAGACAGTTCTCATAGCCTCATCTCACGGTTATAATAGAGTATGAGTGGCTTATACTGTTCATATGAATTGTTGATTATAACCTATGAGAATTGGTTACAACAGACAATTCTCATAACCAAATAGACAGTTCTCATAGCCTCATCTCACAGTTCTCATAGTGTATAAGTGGCTTATACTATTCATATGAACTGCCGATTATAGCCTATGAGAATTATTTACAATAGACAATTCTCATAGGTGATTTGTGTGACTTCACTACAAGAAATTACACCATTACACAGTTCACATAGCCAAATTGCCGACTAAAGAAATTTGGTCGCCAAAAGTAATCTGCCACGCCTGAATTTTCAACACCTTTAACTAAATATTTCTCAAAAAAAAAAAAAAAAAAACCCCAAAGATCTATCCGCCATTTTTGAAAATTCTCACTTCAACATGCCCATGTTATAATCAACAACTACAACATTGGATACCCATGATTTGTATGAGATAATACTTAGACAGGATTAAAGGGATTACATTCTTTCAATGGACAAATGATTGAATAGAAACAGTTACAAAATATTTTCAAAATAAAAAAAGAATAGTTCACGAGATGAATCAAACAATGCCTTTCTGATATGCTTTCAAAAGTGTAACACACTCCATGCACTCCAACTCATGCATCTTTGTTAGTGTGGATAGTCGGGCGGCCCACGCTTTTTTTGTGTTTGGAAAAGGAGGCGATTTTAGGGAAAAAGAAAATTTAGAGTCGCCACCCGGGGTTTAATTTTTGGAAAACGTTTGGTACCCGAGAAACCGTTTAGAAAAATAATGACTCTCGTGCCGCTGAAAAAGGGTTTGGTCTGCGAAAAATAGAGATTTGGGTTAGGGAGCCAGGTTACGAACGGGGAAGGTTTTGTTTGAAAAAGCACCCCGTGCACCCGGAAATATCCGATCTCTACTAAATATTTGTGGGATTTTTCTGAAAATATTTTATTGAAAACTTTATTCATGTAAACAAAATAAATAAAGAAAATAACACTTTAAAGAAATAAATAACAACAATTAATCACGTAATATGCAAATAAACATTTAAGTAAACGAAATAACTAAAAGGGTATCAAAGTAAGAACAAGAAATACATGGGGGTAATTGCAATTAACATCCACTGGAAATCAAGAAAACAGGGGATCGGGTTTCAGAAAACAGAGCACCCCAAGATTTTTACCAAGTATGTCGTATGCCGTACAGCATACACATATGCACCGCGCGGTGCAACCATTGATACCGTATGGTGTCAAAAAAAATGTTTTTCAAAATTTGTTTTCTGGTCAGAGAAGAAAATGGGGTATTTTCTCAGTACAAAAACCACGATTTTTTTAATCAAAAATCTTTTGAAAGGATTGGTAATGTGCCTCTTAAATAAACAAATGCCGTGAAGCACATCGGATTGCACTTACGCCATTACTCCAGAGGTTCAACTACCCAACGGTTGCCCTTGTTGAAACAGGAACTTTTGGTTTATTAAGCCCAGGGGAGGTAAGAACACCACCCTGAACTTAGTAATACCTCCCCTTCAGAGAATCAAAAACTATACACTCGAACAAATGAGTTTCGTACCTTCGGAACTATTTCGGACACGCAGATTTGGGATTTACTGGAGTACTTTGGAAATGATTTTTTTGGAGACGATTAGTAGTAGCAATGGATGGATTAGGACATGGATGGAGTTTTGACAGAGCTCAGAGAAGAGGTTTTATGGAGTTCTTCCTACAACAATTTTTCGGTTTTTCTCAATCGGCAACGGAGCTCGGATTTTATAGACGAGGGAGAACCGATCATCTTTCACGCTAACCAATTCCTTCATGCAAGTAGCTACGGGTAGCCTTTCCTCTTCACACGAAACAATGATGAGATTCGAGTTGCAGAGCTGCTGGAAATTTGCTGGATTTGCGCTGAAGAAGAGGTACTGTACGGTATTCACAATTGCACCGTGCAGTGCAACTATGTGTGCCGTACGGTGGAAGTAGAAAAAATTCTGAATTTTTCAAAAGTGCACCGCACGGTGCACATAATTGCACTGTACAGCACAATTGTGTGTCCCGCGCGGTACTGTTAACAGGCCAAAGTTCGCGGGGCCGCCCCGGGTGCTACTAAACTCCGTTTTGTGCGTGGTTGGTACCACTGGAAAGCTTGATAAGTATACTTTCTAACCCGGAAAGCTTGATAAGTATACTTTCTAACCCAAGTGGTTGGGAAGCAAAATGATTTGTATATAAAACGTTATGACGATTTTACCCTCAGGTGGTCGAAAAAAGAGTCATTTTGGTAAAATACTCATATCTCCCTCATTTCAAAACGGATTGAGACATATTATATATCAAAAAAAGGGGGGTTTTAATGTACTAGAAGATGGTGTAGGGTATGGCATGTGTTCAAGAGATTTTTCTTGGGTTTCGAGTACAAAGAGCATTGTTCCAAAGCTTCTGAGGCATATTTTGATCTCTCTCATCATTGGGGATTCCAAATGGGCACGGGGATCGAAAATTGGGATGTCTACAGTTAGTACCTGAAAAAAAAAAGGGATGAGTCAGCTCGCCCAGTAGAGGTTCCTTTATGTAAATTTTTATATGTGCAAGAGATGATAAATTGACGAGAAGGAAGCACATTGTATTAAAAGATACCTGAACAAGATTCAAGACTTATAACTTTAATGTAACTCCAAATTTTACGACTCTTTGCCCCATGCACACTCACACGCTACTAACTTCTAACCCTCAACTACCGAGTTTTCCTCTCACCACAAGACGAACCATAAACATCCACCATTCTAATATTTCAAGCTATTTACTCGAAGCTTAACCCATTGGTTCCGGTCCTACTAATTAAGCCACCTCAATGATATCGCAAGTCCACACTATAAATGTCAAAGTACTTCGAAGGTTCTCCATCAGGTTTCGGGTATGGAGTTTCCCGTACATTTCTCAACAAATATTCCGGGTATGCGTGACCCAGTACATTTTCCAACAAACTTTTTGGGTATGTGTGACCCCGTACCTCGTCAATCCATACCTTACATAAATATTATATATCCAACGTATTTCCCAAGTGTTCACATGTCCATGGAGTGTCCAAGTATTTCTCAAGTATTCACGAGTGTTCACGTGTCCCACGAGTTTCCAAGTGTCCCTCAAGTATCCATGTATCCCCCACGAGTGTCCAAGTGTCCCTCTAGTGTCCATGTATCCCTTGTGTATCCACGTGGAAAACATCAGTGTCCATTCGTTTACCCCTTTCATATACCCTTTCTATTTATTTCAAATATATCCAAGTCAACATATGTGTCCTTACGTGTCCAACAGGTAACCCTAACTCTCACGTACTGTAATCACTCTAAACCATTAACGAAACGCGTGTACAATTCAGTTATAAAGTTTAGGATAAATTCACAAAGTAAAATCACCCGCTTTCAAATGGGCTGCACAATCAAAGAAGACACATGGACCTAAAGGGTGACCTAATAATGTTTCGAGCTTCCGGGATCTCGGAATCCCCTCCAAGTAAATAAGTAATGAAAAAAAAATATCTTAATTCGATCATTCGCTTAATCCCACCGGTGTTTCATTTCGTTTCAAAAACATATGAGCCACAAGTTTTAACAAGCTTTTGCGAATTTTACAAATTTATTGATGTAGTTCGGTATATCCCATAATTGAACTCCAAGCTTCTTCAAGGTGCGATATTGTTTTCCCTTCTTTTGTTTTTTTCCCCTTGTTATAAACCACGATATAAGTCCATGTACACGCTGGCGACTCCAGTTCATTGAGAGTGGAGTCAGCAAACCCCACAGGAAGAAAAAAAATACTACTTTTATATTAGTATATTTAATTAAAAAATGAAATTCCTAAATTTGGTGGTGACACCACCGGGTACCTCCTAAAAGTTTATAAGAGTTACTTCTTTGTGTGGCTTGTTTGAATCATAATCACTCATTTTGTTCTTTTGATAAGGAAAGTAAGGAAATGTTGAGAATAAATTACCATTAAGGTAAGAAAATAAATATTTACTACCATGGTCAGCGACTCTTTTCTAATTACCTTTAAAGTCAGTCACTCTTTTTTTGGGTTTAGGCACCTAGGGTATCAAGTTTAGGCACTTTCATTAGGGTTTTTGGGTTTAGGCACTTAGGGTATCATACGGTTTTAGAAGTTTAGGCACTTTCATATGATTTTGGGGGTTTAGGCACTTTCATACGATTTGGGGGTTTAAGCACTTTCATATAGGTTGATATTTAGGCAATTTCTTACGGTTTGGAGATTTTAAAGTTTAAAACGTAAAATAAAAAGAGAGGGGAGAGAAAGTGGAAAGAGAGAGGAGAGAGAGGCAACTAGTGCTTTTTGAAATGTAAATCTCATTCCTGTTCCTGAGTACATGAGGGTGAAGTTATTGTTGCTTTTTAAATTTTTTGGAGGAGTGCATAGAAACGGACCTCCAAAAGAGGACCGGCCCGTACTTTACCCAAATGTTGATCTGTCTTATTAGGTTGAGCTTTAAATGTGATTTTTGTTACAACAAGATTTGTAGTTGCCATTATTATAATGTTTTTTTCCTAGATTTATGGTTGGTAAAAATATTTGATGTTTATGAATGACCACGCGCTTTTAAACTCATGGAGTCACCACTGCATGTACATTATAAAGTCGCCCAACCATGCCATCCTTCCCAACCTCTAAGCCACTGATGCCCTTAAAATTAGGGATGGAGCCTGGAAGCGGTCACGAAGATGGCATCGTTCAATGAAAAACAAGTTACATGTTATGGGAAAAAATATAAACAAAAAAATTACTCAATTAGGAAGTATAATAATTAAGTTTTGTTATGAGCTTTTTTTGTGAAAAATAATAAAGGCTTTGCTCTCTTATAGTATTCAAATACAAGATATTACGATATTAATTTTTCTTGATCCCAATTGACAATGCTCTAATTTGCAATATTTCCATTTCTTGCACAAAGTATTAGTAGTTATTTTTTTGTATACCCATAAATAACTAGTCGGACCATTTTAGTCTATAGAAAATATTTATAAGTTGAAAAATCCGGTTGACACCTAGCCAACCCTCTCTATGTTAGCACCGTCTTAAGATAAAATTGACCAGTATCACCAACAATTGCCGCTTTTTACTTCTTTTTTTCCTTGGCAAACACCACAAAATTTAAATAATAGTTTTTTTTAACATTTTTTTTTTCATTGAATTACCCAAAGTGCTTTGTTCCCGGCCATTTGAAGGGGTTTTTTTTTTGGGTTATTCCGAAAGTTGGGACACATTTGTTGGTGAGAGTGTTGACTTATTAAAATTTAGGGGGTTAAGTTGATTGGTTTTAAAGTTTAGAGGGTTAAAGTGAATAAACGTGATAGTTTTAGGGGGCGTATAGGAAATTAATCCAAAAAAAGTTTAAATTCGGCTCTCGAGAATCAAATGCTGGGTAGGGAAGCCCAACTTCTAGCACTTTGACCATGGTGACAAAGTGCCACATTGTTCATACTTCTCTTATTTTTATGTTTATTATTATTTTTTGTAATTATTTTCTTGGTTGGTATTTTTGGGACGGGGTGGCACGAGCCATACAAGTCCCAAGCCCAACCTCATAGGTAGGTTCTTGTGATTGGATATCAACACGGAGTCTCCTCGCCCAGGTTGTAGGCCCGTGGCAATGGCTCTGGCTCTTCTAGAGTATAGAATCGTTGCCACCAGCTAGGGATGGTAAGTAGCCATACACATGGGATGGCCGACTCATGGGTGGTGGGTCATAGCCCAAAATATTCAGGAGATGGTGCGGGTCGCGTGCTATTGCGTTGCATGTTCTTCTTACAAGGGTCTACTGTTTATTGACAAGAGAGATTCAATGGGCATGAGTTTACAACACATTAACTTGGTCATTCAACCGAATAAAATTGGCTTAATAGAAAGAGAAACATGAGAACCTATCCTACAAAGATTCCACTTACCTAAAAACAAATACGTGTACTTTGATGTTCATCCCAAGAAAGAGACCAAAGTCCTAGTAGACCCGACTAAATGATGATCCAATATAAATTTGACATCTTTAAACCAAAACAATTTTGAACCAACTTTATGATAAGTGACCGACCAGCAAATTAATGCTACAAAGACCTATGCACGAATTGCTCTATAACAGAGTTGTAAGAGCATCAACGACAGTCTCTTTATAAGGGAATTTTATCCATTTTGACTACCAAAATGAGAGAATCAGAACTGCACCAGTCTCTCTATCCCTTTAGGCACTTTATATTTTCTTCAAATGTGCTACCGTACTTCGGCAAACATACCGAAGCACTATTCACCAGTAACTCATTTTTTCAACTACTTTTTATTCTCTCTCTCTCTCTTCTCTCTCCTGCTTTTTACATACTTTTTGTTTTCTCTCTCTTACTTTTTACATTTTTATAATATTTTATAGGAATAGAGAAAGTAATGGAGAGAATTGTTGGAGTATTGAAAGAGGTATAAGTAGGTAAAGTGAAAAATGTGCACTGTTCACTAGGTTTTTTTGCTCAAATTATACCTTAACTGCTGCTGATGCTCTAGGGGTGATTTGGCAAAAAAAAATAAACTTGTTTTTTGGTTTATTTGGGGGGAATAAACCGGAATAAACCACAGTAGTTTGGCAAAAAAACAGGAGTTGTTTTTTTGAGGGAATAAACCGGAATAAACCACAGTAATTTGGCAAATAAACCACACGAGTTCTCTTTAAATAGTGGAATAAACCACAATTTGAACCAAATGATTTTTTTGGTTTATTGCTACATAAACCAATAAACCAAAAAACAAGTTTATTTTTTTTTGCCAAATCACCTCTTAATTCACTAGCTATCCCAAATGCTCGCCAAATCTGAATTGGGACTTAATCCCCAATTTCAAGATGTTTTTTGGCTTATTAGCAATTATTTTACCATGTACAGCTAAAAGTCCCATGCTTTTTTCACCTATAAAACCAAGAAGAGCTTTCAGGGCGTTCTAGATGGGTAATAAGAGTTATAAAAAAAATACAAAAAATACTCCTTATCAACATTTAAGTTCAAAAGTTATTTAGCTTGACACACGATCAACTTTTTACAGAGTTTGCGAGATTATCTACTTTACATTGCAATAATTTGAAGGGAAAATTTCAAAAAAACCCCAAACTTTGCCCTGAATATCAAAAAACCTTCAAAACTTACAATTTTCTCAGGCGTACTCCCAAACTTCACTTCCGTTATTCAAACAAACTCCCACGGTTTGGATCTGTTAGCTCACTAACGAAAAATGCTGAGATGGAGCTTAATGGACCCCAATAACCGTTAAGTGACCCAAAACGACGTCGTTTTGGACTTTTGGGTCTTTTGAAAAAGAAAAAAAAAGAACTATCGTCTTCCCCATAAAAAACCATCGCCATCTGTGTGCAACCTCCATCTGGCCCTGCTCCCTCCTCGTCAAATTCGCCAAGCGCTGGGTGGCCGCCCCACCACCACCACTCCAAACTCCTATGCCGCCCTCCTCGACTTCACCAACAAACGCGCCGTCGAGCTCAGCACACAGATGGCGTCGCCGCCATGGGCCTCCACCTCCTCAGCCTCCACGACATCGTCTTGACCGACATCGCCCGATGAGATAAAATCCCTAGGCCCGCCATTTGACCTCGTGATCACGACCGACGTCGTTTACATAGAGGAAACAGTGGCACCGTTCGTGGCAGCTATGGTGGCGTTGGTTGGAGAAGGTGGGGCCGTGCTTCTCGGGTACCAAATCCAGTCTCTTGAGGCTCAAGGGTTGTTTTAGGAGATTTGTGGTGGGGGTTTTTTATATTAAGAAGGTTCCTCATGAGCATTTGCCTAGACCTCTGGATCTGTTGTAATTGGGCGACATTGCGGAAGAATTTAGGGAGAGGACCAGAAATTGAGTTGTTGGAGAAGAAGATACGTTTTTTTTAAAAAAAAAATTTATATTCTTTTAGGCCCAAAATGACGTCGTTTTAGGCCACTTAACGGTTTTTAGGGTCTGTTAAGCTCCACCTCAGCATTTTCCGTTAGTGAGCTAACAGATCCAGACGGTGGGAGTATGTTTGAATAACGGAAGTGAAGTTTGGGAGTACGTTTGAGAAAATTATAAGTTTGGGGGGGCTTTTGAAATTTTTCCTAATTTGAACCTTTCATCTTGTAACGCCTGCAAAAAAAATGTATCCCCCCAAAACAATCAGTTTGATCGGACATCGATAGGTATGTCAAAAGTTAAATTTTGATTTAAAAAATTGGTCGGTCTAGATTTTATCAATAGTTTTTAAGTTAAAATGTCCAATGACCATCCATTTTTTAAAACCAAAATTCAATTTTTGACATACCTATCGATTAGGGGTGAAAGGGCAGACCAGATCGAACCGAACCGTTTTTATTTAATACTTAGAAAAATGTTAAGAGTGAGACTTGAACTCGCGCCTAAAGCATGGGTGCGAAGCTCTCTACCACTCTACAAACCAAGCCACTTATTTTATTGTTGAGGAACTATTATATTTAACATCATTTAATGAGTTACGATTTATACATATTATATAAGCATTCCCCAGACCAGATCTGATTCAAAGTTTCAAACCCTAAAATCTAATCTCTCTCTCTCTCTCTCTCTCCAACATCAACTCCTCACCTCGCCGCCACCGCCGCCATGCCGTGACCACCTCCCTCCCAAAGATCGATGGTGGTGAACCACCCCTCTCTCTCTCCCCAAAGATTGATTCGACGAAGAAGATGATTCTGAAAAAACTCCAACTGGTTTCTACAAATTTTTTCCTCTTTTTCTCTAATTTTGAAGTTTTTTCTCTGATTTTGAAATTTATTTGTTGTTCAATTTGAACTTGGGTATTGGTGTTTTTCGATATGCATCTCTCTCTCTCTCTCTCTCTCTCTCTCTCTCTCTCTCTCTCGGCTGACCAAACCGGCGGAACAGCTCCGGAACCGAATGAAACCGTCAGGAACCGAACCGGCCTTATTTGGTCCGGTCCCGGTTTCAAAAGTTCTCAAACCGAATGTCCGGTTCGGTCCCGAAAATACCCCCAAACCGGACCGGACCGGATTATTTTCACCTCTACTATCGATATTCGATCAAGCTGATTTTTTGCATGGATATATTATTTTGCAGGTTCTACAAAATGAACGGTTCAAATTATTGCAATAATCAACCGGTGGGGCCCACAATGAATGACGCAAACCCCATGGTATGCACCACATCCATAAAGACGATAATCTCTCTTACAGAATCTACCAAAAACTACATTAAACGCTCAAATTTTTTTGGTAATCTAAACATTCTCAAGTTACTTTAAAAACCTAGGCTCAAATACTGTTTTGGTCCTTGACGAATGGCACCGATTTCAAAATCGCCCTTGTAAAACTTCGACGATTTCAATGTTATTCTTCCCGTCCAATGGGCGATGCAAAAAGCTTACGTGGACTAACTGAATCCCAGTCAGCTATGACACGTACCTTTTTCTCCAAGTGCCAACCAAAACAACATCGTTTGGGTATCCACACCCAAAAAAAAAAAAGGTGATAATTTTTTTTCAGATTTCCCCTTCTTATTCTTTGTGAGAGAGACAGAAGATGGGGCAACGACCACTCCACCGCCCTCCATCGCCGGCCAACACCCACCGGCGACAATCGCAACTGTAATCGTCTCCCTCTCCTCCTTCGCCGACCACCACCACCACCACTGGCGAGAGAGAGACCTCACAGATTGGAATCCAGAAACAAAAATCAGAAAATCATACAGGTCGATGAGAGCGCCAACCCAGCTTTGGGCACCACTTATTTCAGATTTGCGTAATCCAAAAACTTGTCTCCTTGAATGCGCTCGTTCAGGTGAATCTGGGTTGCTGGAGAAAAATATTCGAGGTTGTGTATGCTAATTAAGAAAATCTGAAAATTTGATACTCTTGATCCAGCTACCTAACTCCATGAACCCAATTTTTTGGTTTGATAGTGTATTAATGAGAGTTCAATCTAGTTGTGTAGCGGTGATGTTCACAAATCGAAGGTGGAGATCAATCGGTTCATCGACGTCAAAGTCGCGTACATCGACACGCCACAGCTTCCGCCGCAAATTTTGATCCGAAAGGAGTTATGAAAACCCCTTTCAAGGTTGCTGGAAGTCGAAATTGATCCGAACGATGTTGTCGCTCTCCCTTATTCTTCCGAAACTACAGGATTACCAAACGGAGTTATGAAAACCCTCTTCAAGGTTGCTTGGCCGGTGGTGTGGACCAATCGGTTTTCCAATTGTGAAAACTGGTGAAGGGAGAGAGTTCCTCAACTTGGGAGCCTTTTCTTTTTTTACTACAGTATTTTTATTTTTTTAACTAAGTGTTTGGTTAATTGGTTTGGAAACTAAAAGTGGGAAAGAGAGAAGGATGATCGGGCTTCTGTTAGTCCACGTAAGTCTTTTCCGTTTCCCATTGGACGGAAGGATAACATTGAAAATCGTCAAAGTTTTACAAGGACGAAATTGAAACCAGAATTCTTAAAAGGATGATTTTGAAATCGGTACCATTGGTCAAGGACCAAAACAGTATTTGAGCCAAAAACCTAACAAGGCCTAATCTTAAGTTAACTCGTAAGTGAGCCTGCGACGATTTCACAACATTCTACTCTGGCATTCTCATGGATGATTTTCTCTTACCCTTCAAGCCACTATGACAAAATCCTCGCATCTGGCATTCTAGCCCTTTATATGATAGGAAAACCTAGTATTTGATAGCTTATTCAACATTAAATAAACAAAAATTTACACAATTCACCAAAACTGCGTCAAACATATCCGCAACTCAATTTAAACTAATATTTTAACAAGCCAGTCTTAAAACTAATTGATTCTTCATCCTCGGAGAGTTTACAGCTTTGACATTCTCGATGATGATCTTTTCACTAGGAGGTAGCCCACTATGACAAGATCTACCTTTGATTACCTAACTACATACGGTTAACCGTCAATGCTCAATTTAGAGTGGATAAGAGTACCCGCGGAGGGACCGGGAATCAACACCTGATTCACGCACCAGTGCCACACGCCCAGTTCGTGCCACCTACAAAAAAGAAATCACATACAAGAACAGAATTTCAGCCGCATAGGATATGAATCTTAGAATTCTCAACAATTGATTATCAAAAATGCATTAACAACTGTGATAATTCACAACCCATTGCCATCTTAAGTATGAAGAGTTTAAAACAAAGAAGGAACCGAGCTTTAGATGGAAGAAAACAATCTGGCGTGAATAGGAGAACCAAAAGAAGTCTAAAGAATGAAATGCATATAAATATTCTAATTAGTTGGTTAGCTACAATTAGGGGACCGGGGTTTAGTTGTGGCTTTGGAGTTTAAGTTTATTTGTTGGAGTTTTGACTGGTTGGAGATTGGGTAAGTTTGTTCTTGTTCTTCTTGTCCTCTTCTCCTGTTTTCTATTTCTCACGGTCCGGCGATCATGGGTTCGAACTAAGAAATTTGGGTTCAGTGGATACTAGGAGTGTACGTGGGTTTTCATTTGTTTTTTCATAATCAACACCGAAAGGTCTAGTTTTTTTTCTTAGTAATTGGACGGTATGCCTTGCGTTGTGCAGGCGGAAAAGATATGTATGTGGCCTATTTATGAATAAATAGAAGGAGTTGATTTTAATTGGGTTAATCAGTGAAGTTTTGTCCAGTTGTGGTTTTTGATCATGAGGTAAATAATGCCATGTCAATGGTGGTAATACATATAGCTTTAAAAAACAGGAGGTGCAATGAGATTCGTTGAAGTAAATACTCAGTAGACTTGAGAATTGGAGTTTTGAATTTGTAGTTTTCTGGTGGCTTAGATTAGTTCTAGTCCTATATTAACATAGATTATATTGTACGTGATATAATTAGTGATTACATCTTTTATTTTGTTCAGGTTAGCCTTTTTTGCGTGTTCAAGTTGCATTACTTTTGGACCAAGGTGAGTAGTTAAGCATGTTACGTATTTTTTAACTTTCATGTCCCTGAAATTATTCTTTTGGAAAATTTATCATTTGATTATTGAAAACGTGAATTGTTTATATTTGAGTCCTTTTAAATTGGCATGCGATAAAAACATATTCTTTTTGGTGAGAACTTGATGGAAACATTTATTTTTGGAAGTCCAGGGAATTAATCCTCTGTGTGCGGGTGACTCTAGCCATTATGGAAGAGATCGGGTTAGGCCAGTGACCCTAATGCTTAATGGCTAACTTTTGCCGGATCGTTCTTAGGGAAAAGTTTCACGGGTTGCCTACTCGTGGTGACTCAAAGATTCAATGTATGATCCAATTCTAAAATATTTGTTCACTGGCACTTGGTACTATTTGATATTAGTTATGGTTCCCCATTGTTGTTGG
Organism: Gaultheria prostrata; assembly: GCA_036023075.1. NCBI lineage: Eukaryota > Viridiplantae > Streptophyta > Magnoliopsida > Ericales > Ericaceae > Gaultheria > Gaultheria prostrata. The sequence goes on from JAXBDA010000854.1 coordinate 17,475, forward strand.
ATATCGTATCGTGATCACCATTAAGACTTGTGTTATTGGTAAAAGGTTTTATTGGTACAATTTGTTGTTTTGTGGTAACCTTGTACGCCAAATTATGTTACATGGTAATATATTTTTATCCCTGCTTTAGAACTCTATTTAATATACATGCTTTGCCATTCACTGAGCTTGTTAGTTGACGGATTTATTCCAACATCATTTTCAGGCAAATCGAGTCAATGGGTGAGGACTCTGGCGGAGTTTTAGGGAGTTATTGTGTCGACCACCATAGGATGTTGCATTCTAGTTTTATAACTTTATTTATCGCTTCCGTACTTTGTTAAACCTTTTTGATAGAAATCGTAACTCGTTTTTCTACTGATGATATATTCTTATCATTTTGGTTTATGGGATGGTTGTGCCCTATGGTTATAATTTGGGACCTATTTGGCTTTGGTTTAGTTTGATAACAAAACAATGGACATATTATGTCCGGTGACTTTATTTTATTCTAGGCTGCGTGTTTCACGAGTTGAAGCCTCGTGGTCCACAGCCGGTCACTTCCCATTTTGGGGTGTGACAATTCCTGCATGATTTGAAGGAAATTGTTTCCTGCAAGAAAACTGTTATGGGAACCCACATTTTCCTCAGCCAACTGAACACATGCAGGAAGATAAATTGGTAGTTTATTTTTCCCCTTCGATTTACAATTGTTCCCTTGCAAGGAGCAACTGAACAGGGCAAAAGCTCTCAAACCTATATGAGTGAGCCACAACTTGCTAAAAGTAAATAGCTGATGCTGAAATCTAAATCAAGGATAGATAAACAGACCTCACAAATGCCATATGGCTCCAACAGTCTCTGGAGAGCAACCATCTTATGTAGATCTCCTGTAAGCTGGAACAATATCCAAGAGAAGAATTGTCAATAATCACCAGTCAAATCTGAGCACCAAAATGTTGATTTGTAAAGCGAGGGTGAAAGCAAAATGTAGAAAAAATTGAATGAAAACATGTTTGAAATAATGATCACCTCAAGTGTTATGGTATGATCAGAAACATCAACAGCTTTGGCTCTAAAAATGCTAGCAATGTCAAGAACATCACGACGGGCAGCAGCATTCACAGCAATCTTTATCAACATCAATTCCCTCTCAGCGAACGGCAGGGTAGTGAGATCCTTAACCTGAAAGACCGACCAAATCTATGATGACTCATCGGTGCGTGCCACTTAACAACTACTAGTGCTATGAAAATGGTTCACAAGGTTTTAAGTGTTTTCAAATCGGGAGACGTAACATGTCATTTTAGTCATTTTCTAAATCGTATTATATCGGATCGCGTAGCGTAAGATACGTTAACTATAATAATATACAATTAAAAAGTACTTATACCTTATACCTATTTTGGTTCACAAGGCTTATCTCTCTTGTTTTGCACACACCTTCGCGTTTAAACCGTTTGAATAGCTTGATATTGCACGTTGGTTTGCTTTTGTTAGTTTCAAGACAAACAAGGGAATAATGTGTATTTGAAGAACTTTGGGAAGCATCCCAAGAATCCAAGGGCCAAGTGCCCCATGGCACCCCACTACCGAGCCTCCAGAGCCAAGCAATGAAGATTTGGGTAAGGCTCGGGGAGCTTAGAGGTCACGAGATCAAGCCAGAAGGCCAAGGGGTGACCAAGTGACGAAGGACCAGTCAAGAAGGCCTTGTATCGATACACCCAAACAGAGCGTATCAATACAACTCGGCCCATTCTGAACAGAACAATGTGTATCGATACCCCCTGTTGGGAGGTATCGATACCTTTGTTAGTAGGTATCGATATAGGAGTGCTTACTGACGAATTAAAGCAGCTTTTTGGCTTTCCTTTTATGGAAATTATTCCTTTTATGGAAAGTTTTTGGGATATTTTGAGGAGAGAGATTGGCTTATATATAAATAGCCAACTCCCTCTCTATCACTACGTATGTAACACAGACACGGATATGGACACGGACACGAGAATTCTAAAAAACTAGACACGGACACGGCGGGGGACACGGCAAAAATAAATAAATAATTATATATGTAAATTTATTATATATGTATGCAATTATAGTTTATTACATAATTATATACACTTTTCTTTTGATATGTAAGATATTTACATTGTTATATGCTAGTATATACGCACATATATACATGTAAGATATACACACGTCTGCGGAGATATATACATCGAATATATACTAGTACATACATATACAAGAAGGATCCAATGAGGGCTCTCTCACTTTGCTACGGTGAGGGACTTTCATTTCCGGATTGAATTTCAATGATCCGAACCATTAGATGTGTTTAAAACATATTTTTAAGGTTCAGCAAGAGGATTTGTAAAAACAAATACTCAGAAAGGCTTGATCCGATCAATTTTTGATAAAAAGTTATATATAGCGTTTTTATCAAAAATTGATCGGATCAAGCCCTTCCAAGTATTTTGTTTTTACGAATCCTTGCGTTGGACCTTGAAAACATATTTTAAAAATATTGAGCGGTTCGGATCGTCGAAATTTGATCCGGAAAGTTGAAAAAAGGCTATGTCCCTCATTGTAGCAAAATGAGGGAGCCCTCATTAGAAATGCTCCCCATACATATATATACACAAATTTATGTATATCCAATGAGAGAGGGAGGGAGGGAGATCGTGAAAGTCAGAGTGTGTAGATATGGGACACACGTGTCTATGCCATGTCCCCTCCAAAAAATAATTTAATTTAAGGCAATACGTGTCCCCAAGTGTCCCAAACGGGAACACGGTGATCTCTAGAAGTGTCGATACTACATAGACTACTTTCTTCACTTTAGCCTTAGTTTCACTTTAAGGAGAAAACCTCGATAGTTTAAAGCTTTGATTTTCTTCAAGAACTCACGTAAATCTTTATGTCCCGTTAATTTCTCGTTAATAAAAGTTGTAGTTCGTATTCGGATCTTCATATAAATCAAGTTTATTTTCGTTAAATCATGTTCTTTATTTCCTTTATATTTATAATCATGTTTTTGAATACCATGTGTGAGTAGTATAGGCTTACTCATGGGGTGATTAACGCTAGTCATTCCATGACTTAGGATTAATCCGTTCTTCTCGTTAAAAAGCAAACACTTCTTGTTTATCAAAGAGTTGGTTCATTTTTATGTACCAAAGTTTAGGTTAGATAATCTCTTTGATCTCACGTAGTCAAGGGTTGATTCTTGTAAACACAAGTGATGCTTAGAGCGATGTCAATTTAAATGTTTGCCAAAGGATCAAAGAACCCTAACCTTTGTCAAACACCTTTTCTAGTAAATTGGTTTTAGTCTCTAAATCTCCCGCTCGGAAGCATTTGACAATGTCCCGAGCCGGTTATCAAAAGAGGAACGAATTAGCCTAGATTATGGTAGTTATGATCCCCAAGACTTCGCCTAAGTTTAATTAGTCGTTTTAAATCTTTCCAAGTCGTTCTCAAAATTAAGAGAATTCCACCCCTAAATCACAAACTAAGTTGGCCACTTCAAAGCCGAAACTTCACTTGCAAGACAACTCTCACACCGGGTGCATTTGGTCTCTGTGGATTCGACCCTGGACTTCCGGGTATTATGCTAAGTGCAACCTAGCCCTACGCTTCGGGCATTCCTAATTTTATAACGCAAAGTAAGGTCGTAAGCAATGGCCCTTCTAACTGTGTCTTAAAAGATGGCAATCATTGCATCCATAGTGCACAACTAAACCACAAAAACACAATTCTTCCTTTCTCATAGACTATGAATATTGAATCATTATTATCTACTTGGAAACAAAACATTATTTTGTTCCTTTTTTTTTGAACTGGAACATTATTTTGTTCCTTGAGCACAAACAATCTGATCACAGCATCACATACTCTTAAACGTTTACCAATCAATATCTGGTGGAATTCCATAAGATTGTACCAAGATTTAAAAACACTACGGCTAATTGGCGACATAGAATAACGATGGTGGTGTCCTACATTTTCCCGAAACAAAGGCAATTTGATATCATCCATGGTATGTAATCAACTAAAAGTTGTTTCACCTTGGACCAGGATAACCTCACCTTATGAAGATCTATCAGCTTTTCAAGCTGCTGAACCAACTTGCTAATAGACTCATCTGTGCCAGGAACAACAGTAGTAATACGAGAAAGACCCTCAACTTCGGCATGACCAACAGCTAAACTCTGGGAGGGCAAAAAAAAAAGGAAAAGACAATCACATGCTCGCTAAATGGGGAAAACAGGAAGATGGAAACAAAAGAAGAGAAAGATAACAGTGATATACATGCCTGAATATTATAGCCCCGGCGAGCAAAAACTCCAGTTAATATGTTGAGAACTCCAGGCTTGTCATTTACCAGCATGGATAAAGTATGCGACCGAAGCCCACTTGTCTAGAAGTATCAAACCAAGCATTATTGCTCATCTCATCTTGAAGTCTTTAACTTTCCAAAAAAAATACACCTTTTTGCAGTAGCAAACAGGCCAATGGGACAAGCAAATTAACAGCATTGTAGAACTCACAGCATCAATCCAACTTGTTCCAGATTAATATTCGCACAAAAAGAGCCTGATTCTGGCTTCAATGAGTCTCCAAAATTATTCTTTGACCAAATGTGCGTTAAGTTTAAACCAAAACTATATATTTTGATTTTTCTCTCTACTCTATATTTATCAAAGACCAACATTCAAACGTAGGTAAAAGGATGACAAAGGAAAAATTAAAGACAACCTACGTTAATGAACATTCCTTAAATGGAAACAGAAGATCAATAGAAAAATCGAAAACAGTTCCAAAGATTATGAATTTCAACTAACAAAATCAAATGCTATTTATATGGATATAAAATTAAAAAATGGCAAAGTAGAAGCAACTGAAAACAGTTTCCACTTCCCAAAGCCAATAAATTCCACCCAAACCTCAACGATTTCACTATAACCTTAATTAGTTGAACACGCCATAGGGCTAATCAAGTTGATGTCCGACAGTGATGTTCGGGTAGAAGTTGGCCAAGCCTTCGGACTTTTTGCAACCTCACAACTATGGGAATGGCATTGAGACCGGTATTGGAAGCGTTTGGTCCATGGAGGGCGTGGTTGTGAGTGTTAGAAAGAGGATTGGGCCAAAACACAAAGAATTCTCCCACAACGGCCATAACTCGAAGTTGGATTTTCCGCACAAAGATCACAACAGGCTATGCCAGTCGTCTATGCCATTGAGGATTGAATTTCTCGCTTCGCCAACGTCTGCGTGGTGAATGGATACGAAAGTAGAGGCCATAGAGCATGAAAATTCTCCATGCTTTGTAACGGGTCACGTATAAATGTTATATAGAATGGGAAGTGGGAATGATGATATATATACCTGGGCCCAAAAAGTGGCAATGTTCACTGTAATCAATGTTGGATAACTGGGATAGTGAAACGGAAAATAAACACAATCGAATCACTTCGCTGCAAGGCACATTGTAGGAACCACGAGTACACAACGGAGTAGTGAATTCTGCCTTCAGGATACAATGCAACCCAATCGATAGTGTTTGGTTCAGATTATGTACGATCTTGCCAAACTAATAACAGTATGTATTATGCTGATAATGCCACGGAACAGAGAAAATACAGAAGCATATGACCAAAAAATTTCCTGATTCCTGGACCCATGGGATTAACTCCTTAAATGGGCAAATGGCGGTTTTTCCTAGAGTCACCATTGGTGACTTTTCCAAAGGTCACAATGCATTATGGCAACCGTTTGTTTAATCACCACACGAGTGGTGACTTGTTTGATAAACCACAATGCATCAAGGTACCCATTGGCTTAATCATCACCATCAACACCGAAAAGGTGCAAATAGCACCGTTAGGTTCATTCTTGAAACTAATGTAGCGGGCTCCTTAGGGAAAAATGAAGAACGGTTCATGAATAAACCTATATATTTTGGAAATTAACCAACAATTAAGGTAGGAAGCAACACAATGGTTCTACTTAAAAGTTTGTCGGTTATTGCCGATTAAAAAAATGGATTCACTGCAACTTGAAGTATGAAGCAACACAATAGTTACACTTACGGCTGCTTTGAATCATTTGATATTATAGCCGGTTTGAGGTATATATGAAACAACACAATGAGTACAATATTTGAAAGACGAAACAACGCAATGTCACGCTTAATGGCTGGTTTGATATTACGTTGAGTAGTTAAGGGCATTTTTGGAATATGAAAGAGTAGGAAACAATTAAGATTCTTCATCCTTTTAAAAGTAGAAGTAGATATTCTGAAAATATCAAATTTCTTGAGTTTCCTTAATGACTACTGATTGAAAGAAAATATTCTTGACAGTTGACATACAGCTAGTTCATGACATTCCACCTATGTCAAATAAAACCAACTCTCATCACATTATCCATTAGAGTATCAGGCTACAGTGGTCCTGTTCCAGTACATATTTTGCATTCTAGACCACAGTGCGATATCGCTTCTACACTGAAGGTTGGGGTAACCTGAAATCTTTAGATTCAAAATGAGCCATAACCTACTCTTTTTAGGGTGGTAGCGGATGAACCAAATAAGTGAAGCTTGAAAGGAATCAACGTGTTTGGTTACCACAGGAAGCAGAAGTACATGGGATGAAAAATGTACTATAACTAGTAAGTATCTATGGTAGCAAAAAACGCAAGAATGAATAGTCGAGCACAATATTGACGATAAACTCGTCCAACCAATTTGCTACGGTCGAAAAATGTAATATAACTAATAAGTATCTATGATAGCAAAAAATGCAAGTATGAATAGTCTAGAGCACAATATTGACGATAAAATCGTCCAAATAATTTGCTATGGTCCCAAAAAGGCAGTTGAGAAGAGAAAAGGAAGGCAAAGCCTCTTTAACTGGTCAATTAATAAAACTACAACTAAATAATCGGGAAACCTTATAGTATTGGTATCTAAGCACACTGTTTAAAATACTGAGCACGTATTTGTGTTACAAGTAACAACTAGAAAAGATTGAAGAACTAATGTAATAGGATAATGAGCAAAAAAGATTACTTACATCCTCATCGTCGAGAACGCCCCAGTGAGCATCGAGAACTTGACTTACAGGGAAGTCATCAGTTGTTTCCACTGGATAAACATCACCCTTCATGATTACACAAAGACTAATCAAATACACAATCCATAATCAAGATATGACACAGAACAAGGATTGAACTAGAATCATCCAAATTACTCTACATGTTAGCTTAACACGACAGCCAAGGGAGAAAAGTCATTACCTATTGAACGAGACAAATTAATGGCAAGGTCTATTCAGAAAAGGAAGATATTCACAACTTAACATCAAACTTCTTAGTAAATGCCATATTGCACCACATTATTTTTGGTAACTGAGAGTTTCATTAAGGAGCAAACAAAACAAAAACAAGGCATTAAACACATTTGCACAATTGGAATAACACCAAGCAAAAATGAACAATATGGAGTACTAACTGCCACTAATACCAGACAACCATACTGAGCCAAATGTGGAAATTATATACTTTGTTGAGAGAGAGAGAGTTGGATGCACTTGTTCACCATGAAGTATTCATTCCATCATTATTGCCCCTCAAATAAAGGTGCACTGATGACAAAATAATGATGTTGAAGAATTCTTCACAATTGATGTAATCAAGGGTAGATCGAACTTCTTAACAAATAGCTAGTCCATACTCCCTCTTGAGCTAGGAAGTAAGCCGTGCAATTGATGTTGAAGATTTCTTCACAATTTATGTGAGCAAGGGTTGACGAGCTTCCCTAACCTAATCCCGGACGTGACTGTTTCTGCGCAGTGATATACGCAATCCTTTCACAGCCACACCCAGAAGCATGAGTACTCCACATGAGGTGGCATGTTTACACGTACACGAGTTAGACACCAACTCGTCTGATACTCCCTACATGTGTTAACACAGCTCTAGAATTGTCCTATTGCTTACTTTTCGTTCATCAGATCAGGAGCTTAGAGGACACAATGTCTATCATTAGACACAAATCCAGGTAGTGGGGTGCCACGGGGCACTCGGCCCTCGAATACTTGGGACGCGTCCCAATGTGCTTCAAAACGCGCTTTTTTCACTTGTTTATCCTGAAACTATCAAAAACACACTTCGCGCACCATCCATCATATAAAGCAAGAAAATGCGTGTGTGTGATCAAAATGAGCTGGAAAAGCCCCGTTATGTAGAATATCTAGGGCTTATTAGAGGTAGAGGATTTATGGTGAAGAACATGCGTTTGACAACCGAAACCATGAGATGGAAGAGATGAGACAACAAATTGCTGCCCTAACGGCGATGGTGCAAGGTTTGCATGTATCGCCTGCGGGTAGTGGAGAGTCCGAGGATTCTCAAAGTCACTTTGAGAACCCGTTTGGTGAACCAAATTGGCGTAGGCCACCTCCTATTCACATCCCTTATAAGTGGGAGAACAATATCAAGATTGAGCTCCCCAAGTTCAATGGAATTCTCAAACCGAACGAATTTGTTGATTGGTTGAGTACCGTTGAAAGGGTGTTTGTGTGAACTTTCAGAAAAGAGAGAGAGAGAGAGAGAGAAACAAACGTATACTACCAAACAAACGTGCTATTATTGCATTGCAAAGCTTAGACAATTACAACTAATGAAGGTGGTTTATTTAGGTTAATCCTAATAACCCTAGGAAAACCCTAATAACATGAAAGGAAACAAATTAATTGAAACCTAACAATTGGAAACCCTAAATTATAATTCCTAACATTAAACTTTCCTAAATTATACTTCACACCCCCCCACCCCCTCTCTGAAGCATCGTGAGTTTGCCAAGGAGATAACAACTGCAACAAACGTATACTACCAAACAAACGTGCTATTATTGCATTGCAAAGCTTAGACAATTACAACTGATGAAGGTGGTTTATTTAGGTTAATCCTATTAACCCAAGGAAAACCCTAATAACATGAAAGGAAACAAATTAATTGCAATAACAATTGGAAACCTTAAACTATAATTCCTAACATTAACTTTCCCAAATTATTCCTAACATTAAACTTTCCTAAATTATACTTCACAGTTTGAGTATGGTGAAGTCTCCGAGAAGAAGAAAATGAAGTTGGTGGCTATCCGTCTCAAAGGAAGAGCCTCCGCTTGGTGGAAGCAATTACAACTCACTAGGCAAAGGAGAGGAAAGGGAAAGACTAAAGAATGGGGGAAACTGAAGAAGAAGCTCAATGAGCAATTTTACCCTTCAACTATATGCAAACCCTCTACAAAAGTTTGCATAATGTCAAACAAAATGGAAGTGTGGAGGGGTACATAGAAGAATTCCATCAACTCGTAGCAAGGGTTGAATTGAATGAAATTGAAGATCAAAGGGTTGCAAGGTATATAAGCGGGTTGAAGCCTACAATCCAAGATGCCCTTGACATGCAAACTCTGTGGACGGTTTCGGAAGCTTAAATCGGGCCTTAGTGGCCAAAAAGCAAGAAAAGAGGAAGTTCTCGAGATCCGGGCAACAATTTCAAGGCGGTCCCAAGTCGGGACAGCCCTTCTACTCCTATTCTAGGGGTGGATCTTCTTTTAGTGGTGGCCAAAGTGTTTCTTCCGGGGTTGGTAATCAAAACCAGTCGGATAAAGCTACAACTCCCACTCAAAATTCGCCCCAATCCGGTTGTTTGGGGACTAGAAATCAATTCCAAAGTGGGGAATTCAAGTGCTTTAAGTGTGGGAGCCGAGTCGCAAGTCTTTGGATTGTCGGAAGGCTTCCGGAAGTACAAACAAGGCACTTTTTATTGAGGAAAGTAGTGAAGATGATATTCTTATTTATGATGAAACCGTAAGTGAAGAAGTTGGGGATGATGAAGAAGAGGACGAAGGTTATGCGTTGATGATCAAGAAGACTCTGCTTACTCCTAAGGATGATAGCAATGAGGATTGGTTGCGTACCAACCTATTCTACTCCACTTGCAACATTGGAGATCGAGTGTGCAACATGATTATTGATAGCTGAAGTTGTGAGAATGTAGTCTCTCAAGAAGTGGTGGACAAGTTACAACTTAAAGTGGAGGAGCATCCCCCTCCTTATACCCTTTCTTGGTTTAAAGAGGACAATGAAATCAAGGTGACTAAAAGGTGTTTGGTCTCTTTCTCTATTTGGCAAAAGTACTTTGAAGTTTGGTGCGATGTTGTTCTTATGGATGCTTGTCATTTACTACTTGGTCGTCCATGGCAATATGATAGACAATCTGTCTGTGATGGGAGGAAGAATACCTGCACCGTCCTAAAGAAGAAGCGACAATTCACTTTGTTACCTATGAAGGAGAAGGTGACTACAAAACCTCCCCCTACTACGTTGCTTGCTTCCAAGGGATTTCTCAAAGAAAATCATGAAACCGGGTATATTCTACTGTTGGTTCCTATGGCGGATATGAGTGTATCAGATGTTCCCAAGGCCGTTTCTAGGCTTTTGAAGGAGTATGTTGATGTGTTTCCTCAAGAGTTACCTTCCAAATTGCCTCATTTGCGAGATATGCAACATTGTATTAACTTGATACCCGGGGCACCCCTTCCTAACAAACCCGCCTATAGAATGTCTCCAAGGGAGAGGGAAGAAATCCAAAGGCAAGTCAAGGATCTTTTAGACAAGGACTACATAAGGGCGAGCGTTAGCCCTTGTGCGGTGCCCACGCTTTTGACTCCAAAGAAGGATGGTTCATGGCGGATGTGTGTGGATAGTAGAGCTATCAACAAAATCACTATCAAGTACCGGTTTCCTATTCCAAGGTTGTATGATATGTTGGATTGCTTAGCCAGTTCCAAGGTCTTCTCCAAGATTGATCTTCAAAGTGGTTATCATCAAATTCGAGTCCGCCCAGGGGATGAATCGGAAACGGCTTTCAAGACTCCTCGTGGCCTCTTTGAATGGCTTGTGATGCCTTTTGGACTTACCAATGCGCCAAGTACTTTATGCGGGTAATGACTCAAATGCTTCAACCTCTTTTGGGCATATGTGTAGTTGTGTACTTTGATGACATTTTGGTAAATAGTTGATGCCTTGACCATCACTTATCCCACCTTCAACAAGTGTTTGAAGTCTTAAGAAAAGAGAAGTTCTATGGAAACTTGACGAAGTGTAGTTTTGGGCTATGTTGTATCTTCCAAGGGAGTTCACATGGATGAAGAAAAGGTTAAAGCAATCATGGAATGGCCAACTCCTACTAATGTTCAAGAAGTGAGTAGTTTTCATGGGCTAGCTACTTTCTACCGGTGGTTCATTAGCAACTTTAGTGGCATCGGGGCTCCTCTTACCGATTGCCTCAAGCAAAAGGTGTTTACATGGACCCAAGAAGCCGCCGAGAGTTTCAAATTATTGAAGTCGAAGCTTACCAAAGCTCCTATCTTGGCCTTACCCCCGACTTTGACAAGTGGTTTGAACTTGATTGTGATGCTTCGGGAGTGGGAATTGGTGGGGTACTAAGTCAAGGAGGTCAACTTGTTGCTTTCTTTAGCGAAAAGTTGAATGGTGCTGAGCTCAAATACTCTACTTATGATTTGAAATTCTATGCCATTGTCCAAGCGATCAAGCATTGGAGCTACTATCTTGCATACAAGAAATTTGTTCTCAACACCAATCATGAAGCTCTTAAGAACATCAATAACCAACAACATCTCAACAAACGGCATGCTAAGTGGGTAGCCTATCTACAACAATTCACATTCTCTTTGAGGCACAAATCGAGAGTTCTCAACAAAGTGGCCAATAGCTTAAGTAGAAGAGTGGCTCTTTTGGTGGAGATGAAGAACAAAGTTGTTGGATTTGAAGAATTTCGAACCTTCTATGCCGAAGATCCTTACTTTAGCAAGACTTTCCATGCTTTGCAAAGGGTGATAGAGTTACATATTCATGTTACAAGTTGAAGGATGGATTTCTCTTCAAGGGACTCAAGTTGTGTGTACCTAAATGCTCTTTGAGGGAGCAATTGTTGGCCAAAAGTCACAAGTTGGGTCATTTTGGCAAAGCTAGGACTCTAGGGTTGCTTCAAGATGAATACTATTGGCCGGGAATGACTAAAGATGTGGGGAGCTATGTGCAAAGGTGTGAAACATACCAACGAAGTAAGGGGACAGCAACTAATGCAGGGTTGTATTTGTCTTTACGCGTGCCGGAAAGTCCTTGGAAGTGCATAAGTATGGATTTTGTCTTGGGGCTTCCTCCCACGCAAAGGCAGAGTGATTCTATCATGGTGGTGGTGGATCGTTTCTCTAAAATGGCTCATTTCATAGCTTGTAAGAAGACTGGATTCATTTAACATTGTCAATCTCTATTTGGGTAAATTACATTTAACCCCCTCTAACTATGACTCAGTGGCACTTTACCCCCTTAGGCCTCGTTTGATTGGCGGACTAAAACAGGTGGGATTGATAGTCCTGGATTATTTGTCCTGGACTAATTTAGTATTGAATCTCACACAATCCCCTGTTTGATTCGTGTAAGATTAACATCGGGATATCTCATGTTTCTGCCAATCCCATGTTTGGTTCCCTAAACTACATTTTTCGGGATTAATTTCAGGACTATCTCTTTCTCTCTCTCTCCATCTCTCAAACCAATTCCAATCAATTAAAATTTTCAAATTCTAACATGATTCTTCAAAAAGTTCAACATTAATTTTTCATAAACAAGAATCTGTCAAGGGACTCCATAACTAGCAATTCATAAGGTTATTCCCAAGCTTCTCAGAAGAGTCTCAGAAGGCAAACCTAGTTCATCAAACCACCACCAAAAAATAGAACCCAATTGAGATAAATTATGCATCAATTTGGGGCTCCCCCGAACTTAAAACCTCCTTCAAAGTCAAAAATCTCCTTCATAATATTGTGAGGCAAAAGAACAATTCGGTGATGGACTAATTATCAGAAACGAAATACAGGTTTAGAACTTTGGAGATCCTTCACGGAATCACAGCGATTTTGAACTACATACACAAATTAATCTCAATATTATCCCTCTATTTTTTTTCACCAAAAAATAGAACCCAATTGAGAAGAGTCGAACTTGGGTTTTTTGACTTTGAACACATGAGAACAAATGTTCTCCACACTACTGAAACTAAGAACACGAAATACTCATATTTTGACAAATTTAGGGCTCGAAACTTTCTTCAACAAATACCAATTCGAAACTGCCCATTTGTGGTTGGTGGTTCCGATCTGCCCTATTCCATCTTCTCCCCTTTGCTCAGGGCCGCCGTCCAACGCCACAGCAACCGACGACAACGGCTTCAACATCAACAGGAAAATGGAGTCGCCTGGTGTAGAGGGAGGTAGAGAGAGAACGTTGAAATGAAAAAAGAAAAAGAGCATAAAAGGGTTGAGTGGCAATTTTGCAATTTGGTGGAAAGTTGCTTCCGTGTTTTTTCTATCCCGGACTAACAATCCCACCCGCCCTATGGGATAATTTCATACCCCACATATAGGTAATAAATTAGTCCCGGTATTAGTAATCCCAAATGCTTTTCAGGAACCAAACGCGGGATTGTGCAGGATTAGACCAATTTTATCCTATCCCAGCCTTCTAATCCCCGAATCAAACGAGGCCTTAAACTATAAACTCAGACACTTAACCCCTTAAAGTACTTGGGTCTTTACATTAATCCCCTTCCGTTAGTGGTCCGTTAGGGTTTTGGATGGAAACCAGTCATGTGACTAGCACATGATCAACTAAACAAATTCACAAGACTAAAATACCCTTTCTCTGGATAAACGGCCAAACATGACCTCATTCTCTTTTTTTTTCTTTTTTTTTAAACAAAATGATCATAAATAACATATGCAAAGATACAAGTGTGGTTATGGTTTTTTTTTTTTTTATAACGGATTTCCGGGTCAACTTGTGCACATCTCGACTAATTTCGGGGCCGAGAGGTAACAATCGGGCATAATCTCAGTAACCCAAGAGTTTGCTGGCAAGGGGAATCGAACCTAAGACCTTAAGTGTGAGCAACTCTTCCAGAGGCAAGATCACTTTGTCAACCTCTTATGGTATGTTTTTCGATTTAAAAAAGTGGGTTCGTGAATACAGGAACATATGTATAAAGGGATAATATGGATTCCTTGATTTTTTTTGTTTATACACAAATACATATTTATGCACACAAACATACATATATGTACATAATATATATACATCTATTCTAGATCCTTTGAAGGAAACGAAAAAGAGGAGAATCGACCCCCATGGTTAATATATGTCCAGTATCCCTCTTTCTCACTGAACTTCAAATAACTTGTCGGTTTTTGTTTTTGTCTTCATCTTCTACAAATTACCAACCTGCGGAAGAAGATTGGCACCAACTTGCACTTTAGTACCTCTTTTCATCCTCAAACCGATGGCCAAACGAAAGTGGTTATCGGAGTCTTGGAAACTTGTTGTAGTGTTTAGTTGGCAAGCATCCAAAAAGTTGGAATGGCATTCTTTACCGCGGCAGAGTTCGCTTACAATTCTTCCCTAAACCGCACCATTCACACTTCCCCATTCGAAGTTGTTGTCCCTTTGCCAACTTCTAAGAAGGAACACCCCAAGGCGGAAGGAATGGCTACCTTTCTGAAGAATGTTCATGCTCAAGTCAAGTCCCAAATTGAGAAGTCTAATGCGAAGTACAAGGCAGCCGTTGATGCACACAAAAGGGAGGTTCTGTTCAAGGAGGGGGATCTTGTATGGTTATATTGAGCAAGGAAAGGCATCCTCATGACGCTTACATTAAGTTGAATGATCGGAAAGTGGGTCCTTGTGAAGTTTTGCGCAAGATCAATGATAATGCTTACCAAGTCCAACTACCCCTTAGTTGCAGGAAACGTGGGGAAGGCCAACAAATCTGAGAAGGAAATGCGGTTCCGCGTTTCAGAGGAAGGAAACGCGTTCCAATCTGGACTGAAACGCGTCCCTAACCTAGACGGACACGTTGGGTCTCTCAAGAACACGACGTCTAACGATGACGAAGAAGAAGAAGATCGCAGAGTGATAGAGATGTAGACGAGAGAGAGAGAGAGTGAGAGCGAGATTCACCTTGTCTGCCATGGCTGATTGAGGGGAGAGAGGCAGAGGCACAGCATTCGAAAGCTGCTGCTGGAGTTGCAGTGAGATGTTTCTTTATCTATATCTATATCTATATCTAATATCTACTGCTAGGGTTTCTAATGGGCCAAATCTATTAATTTGGGTCAGTGGGTTATTATTTCAATGGGCCAAGTTCTCAAGGCTAATTAAACAACTAAAAAATGGACCAAGTTCAATGGGCCAGTCAGTTAGTAGTTTAATGAGTTATTAAAGGCTCATAAAGTAAAGGATACTAACAATAGTCAAATAGGAGTACCACATACAACAAATAATTCCAATTCAAATATAAATATATATATATATAAAAAAAAAATTTGGATCATCGAAATTTGGTCCGAAAAGGGGAGGTCCGCAACTAAGGGAGTTGAGGGATCCCTCATTAGATCACCGAAATTTATATATATAACAGATAATTAATTATTTAAAATAAAAAATTAAATTATTTTACATTTAAAATTAATTATTTAAACTATTTTTTTAATAATTTTTCCCACACACTCCCGACGGCGCTCCCACACTTTTTTGACCATCCGCTCCCCTGCTCCCTTTCGCGCTCCCGCTTCGTGCAACTAAGAACTACCCTCTCATTTGAATATCTCCAACTCTTTCAACATGCAACATTTGATGCCCTATTTCCCCGACGACACTACCATAACTTGAGGACAAGTTTCTTTTTAGTAGGGGAGTCATGACGTAGTAGCTTTAAGGGTATTATTATCATTTTGGTTCTTTAATGTATGGGGTAGTATAAATAGTGTAAGGATCTTTCATTTTTGCTAGCTTTTATCATATTAAGATTAGAATTATCAAGAGCATTGCTCTTTGTATCCCATGCACCATTCTGATTCTGAATCAATTCTTCCTTAGATTTGTTCAATTTAGGTATTCTAAATCACAAAAGTTCCAATTTGTTTGGGGAAACAATCTATAAAACCTATGTTTGGTCGTCTTGCTTAATGCACTGATAGATACATTTGAATTCTAATATTTTGATGCAATATCTTTGATTTGCAAGAATAAGTTGCTATATGCATAAATGCATCCATTTAATTTTCCTGTCCTAGCTGTGTTGTATTCCGATGTTTCTAAAATGTTGGGTCAGCGTGTCTAAGTCATGTTATATCCATGTCGATGTCGGTGAGGTAATTATAAAAAAAAAATTAATAATTTGATAGAAATGTTTCACGAGCCCAAAAACCATGCAGATGTACCATGCAAAGTATGCATCCATTACGGACGACAATCGTTTTGACACACCCATGCTTCATATATTAGCAATCGGCAAAACAAACACTAAGCAAGACTAGGACAAAATTAGGAGATAGAAGTCTATATAGATGCATACCCTAACAGAAGTATCAGATTCTCCATTAAGTGTTGTCTTCATTTTCCCTACAAAAGTGTCTACTGGCATTGTTTCTTCCAGATCTGGATATGAAGCAGCTGAATATCGCCAAAAAGGAGCAGACGCCCCCATCTTTTCCCTTCTTAAAGCAATCTGAAGAGAAATTTCAGAAATCATAAAAACATGCATTAAGTCATGAGAAGAACGAAAGATTAAAATACTTCATCGAAGTAACTTTTGAATATACCGACCTTTCCAGTTCTGGCAATTTCTTTAATACCAAACTTGCTTAAATTTTTTTGCACTGCAACCATTTTGCCTGGGTCCCCAGTCACCTGTATCATCCGGTCAAAAAAAATGTGAAGGCTGATCAATACGTCAAGGATTCTGGAAGAAAATGCGACTGTAGTATGATGTATATTGCACTGATGCTTTAGCTACATAAAAGCTAGTGCTCTATGAAATAGGGATGAGGTCCCACAAGAAGGGGGCCAATCCAAGCAGGCTCTTCGTTAAATCCTGATCAAAGCAAAATGCAGAGGGACGGGTCATCAAGATTAGATGACAAGATCACCTGTCTACCAAGTGGGACCATATACAAGCTTTCTGGAAAGACTACACCGGCCGACAGCCGTTGTAGACTAGCAAAAGCTAAAAGTCCCAAGGAAAAGCGACAGTAGCAACTGATTAACTCAGGAATCGTAGTTAGATACAAGACTATTTATCTGGAAAGAAGGTTTATAGAAAAGTGGCAGAAAGTGGTGCAACTATGAGTTGAATAGCTTCATATACACCAACGTTTGGGGCACACGTGATGCGAGTACAAGTGAAAAACTAAATGCTACAACTTTGTACTAACATGTTCGAAACAAAAATCTGTCCTTGCATAAGAAAAGAGGAATAAATTATGAAAAATGATAAAAGTAATTAAAATGCAATTAAAGCATGTTTATAAGTATAGAAGATGGAAAGAAGAGACAGACAGAACATGGGAATTAAGAGAGGGTTGATCACAGGACAAATTTGATCCGCCCAATCCGCATAATAATCCGTCACGAGCGGATCGGATCGAAAACCGAATCCGCCTAATAATCCTTCTTTGATCCGCCAAATCCGCAACCGAACCGACCCATCTGTATGTCACCCACGGACGGTTGCGGATCTTAAAAACGACAATCCGTCACGAGCGGATCGGATCAAAAACCGAACGGATCCGGCCGGAACCAATCCGTGGACACCCCTAGTTTTGGATGTTCAGATCCTGGTTTGGCCCTGGATTTATATCTAGGGGTTTCTCCATTAAACTGTTGGTATTTACGTTTGGTGTGGTGTATTGCTTGAGTAGCTTCTATATGCTTATGTTGATTCTGAATTCGTCATCCATTAGAACTTGGTTTAAAACATATTGTTGGCCTGCAGGTGAATTCACCCATGCACCTATGAACCTACACCCTGTAGCAAATATCATCTTGCCCAAAAATAGAAATGAAAAAGACGAGAACTTCGCAAACTTGGCTATGTTCATGTTCTGATGTGCTAAATGAAAAGACACAACTACACATGAAAATTGTAACAGAGGCTAACACAGGCAATAGCTACTGTATACAACTAGCAAATAGCAATACCAACATAGAAATGTGCAACATGCAGATCATACATAGCATTAATTTTTATCGAGTAAAGAAATAGTAAATTTCTCCGGGACCACCTCAATAGTAAGCGAGTGCTCTGAGATATCCACAATTTTAGCTCTAAAAATGTCCACCAACCACATGACCTGGAGATTATAACCAAAGAAAACTTAGAAGTCCAAAACGACAGGAAAAAACAGTAGATACAGCCACAAACACTTTCGGCAAAAATATTCTCCAGAGACCTCTAGCATATTTGCAAAATAGTATTGCATGTTCTTAGCAAGTTCTGATACATTTGCAGCCTCCTACAACATGATGTCAGAAGGAGAAGCAGGTAGTTCCTTACTCAATTTGAATAAAAATGCTACCCACCCAAGAGAAAATCCTCTCTCTCATCTTGATCCTAATCTCGTGATCTCAGTATGCATCCAATGTAGATGATAGCATTAACACGCAGAATAACTTTGACCAAAGAAATATTAGAATAAAACACGGGTGGGACGTTGGTTCTCCTTTTACTTCGGATCCGCGATTTTTAAGCAATGCTTGGCGCTACTTAAAGCAGTAGTGTTACATATTCCCCTTGCACATTCGCTGTGAAACTCGTGTAATCTTGTGAGTTTAATACAAATGACTAGAAAATATTTGAACCTCCAGTCTTAAAGTGGATTATGATTAAGATATAAAACCATATGAGGGCTATTCTTATAACAATATGAAACAGTGTGATGACCATTCAGCAGGTTAAGACATCCTCCAATGGATTCCTAAAATGTGTCAATTGGGTTTTTTTTGGGTGTGTGTGTGTGTGTGTGTGATGACCATTCATAGTACTATGCATATTTGTTATTTGTTTTGAGTTTTCTTACTTATTTTTCTTATTTGTCTATTTTGTATCAGAAACAACATGCAAAATAAGCAAAGATCCATAGACAAAATAAAGCTAATAAGCAAGGGTTACCAAACGGGCAATACATCACTTGTCAGCCTTTAAGAGTGATTCTTATCTTTGAGTAAAATTTCCCTCAAGAGGCCAATGGGCTCTAAGGTTTAATCTTTACTTTGTTTCGGGGAAGTGGGGGGGGCTTTGAGCTGACACTTGTACTTACTGTAGCAATGCTTTGGAGGATTTAGCATAACAACCAAGTGAGGAGATGAGATTAAAAGTACACGGACTCATTATTATATAAGCAAAAGCAGACAATCAAAACATTTTCAGCTTTGTAGCCGACAAAGATTCCCAACATAACTTCGATGGTTGGATATCAACCAACTTCCAAGACATCAGCACAAGAACCAAGAAAAGCATTGCAACTGCAATGTCATGTCAAAGAAAAATCAGATGGGGTAGTGTTTGGTAACTTTGGTTAGCTCGAACGGTCATTAGTTTCGATGTTGGCATGAGCATTACACGGTAATAACCATTCCATTCCAACCTTCACTCCAGTGAACCAATTACTGCTGTTAGATAGAGAGAAGAAGAGAGAGAAGTGTAGGGTGTTAATTAACCCTAACACGTAATACTCTTATTTATATTATGTAGTATCTTATTACAAGACTAAGTTAGTCAATGTGGGACAAACGCAAATATTAAACTATTCTAACACTCCCCCTCAAGCTGGAGAATAAATATCAAAAAGTCCCATCTTGTTACACAGCAACTCTAACCGTGGCTTGAACAGTGATTTGGTAAACATATCGGCCAACTGGGCACCAGTAGACACATATGGAGTAGCTATCACACCACCAGTCAACTTCTCACACACTAGATGACAATCAACCTCAATATGCTTAGTCCTCTCATGAAAAACCGGATTGGAAGCAATGTGAATAGCCGCTTGATTATCACAATACAACGGCATGGGCAACTGAACAATAAACCCTAACTCTTCGAGAAACGATCGCAACCATACAACCTCACATATTGTGTGTGCTATTGCTCTATACTCGGCTTCTGCACTAGACCGGGCAACAACTGTCTCCTTCTTACTCTTCCAATTGACAAGGTTTCCACCAAGAAACACACAATATCCGGTAGTGGACCTCCTATCAGATGGTCCTCCTGCCCAATCAGAATCAGTGAACGCCTCAACACGTAGGTGTCCACTAGCTCGATACAACAAACCCCGTCATGGATGTAATTTGAGATACCTCACAATTCTGAGAACCGCCTCCCAATGTGGGTGACGAGGAGCAGACATAAACTGACTCACCAAACAAACTGCAAACGAGATATCCGGACGTGTAATTGTGAGATAATTGAGCTTACCAACCAACCGGTAATACTGATCAGGATTGTGAAGCAACTCCCCCCGATCAACACACAATTTAACATTTGGATCCATAGGAGTCTCAACAGGCCTAGCTCCCAACAAACCTGTATCCTCAAGAATATCAAGCACATAATTTCTCTGTGATAAGCTAATACCTTCTTTGGATTGGGCCACTTCAATACCTAAGAAGTACCGAAGCTTTCCCAAATCCTTGGTATGGAATTGTTGATGTAAGAAGGTTTTTAGCTAATCAATACCTTGTTGATCAGAAGTGAGGGAAAACACAGAATGATCAGTCTGACTACGATGCATGCCAAATCTCAAAACTGCATCACCGAACTTGCCAAACCAGGCCTTAGGAGATTGTTTGAGACCATAAAGAGCTTTGCGAAGCCGACATACCTAATTACGCTCCCCCTGAGCAACAAACCCAGGTGGTTGCTCCATATAAACTTCCTCTTGAAGATCCCCATGGAG
This sequence comes from Gaultheria prostrata, assembly GCA_036023075.1. Taxonomy (NCBI): domain Eukaryota; kingdom Viridiplantae; phylum Streptophyta; class Magnoliopsida; order Ericales; family Ericaceae; genus Gaultheria; species Gaultheria prostrata. The sequence continues at coordinate 38,347 of JAXBDA010000854.1, forward strand.
AAAGGCATTTTTAACATCCAGTTGAAACAACGGCCAGCCAAGATTCGCAGCGAGTGAAATAAGAATCCGAACAAAACCAAGTTTGGCAACAGGAGAAAATGTCTCGGAATAATCAACACCATAAGTCTGGTGTAGCCTTTGGCAACAAGGCGAACCTTATAGCGCTCAACAGTGCCATCAGGAAGATACTTGACAGTGAATACCCAACGACAACCAACAGTAATTTTACCAGCAGGAAGAGGAACCAAGTCAAAAGTGCCATTGTGATGAAGGGCAGACATCTCATCCTCCATAGCTGTCCGCCACTCAGGCATAGATAAGGCCTCCTGAACAGTGTTAGGAACAAAAATGGATGAAACCGAAGTAGTAAAAGCACGAAGGGATGGTGACAGATGGACATAGGAAACAAATTTAGCAATAAGATGTAGAGTGCATGACCGAATACCTTTACGGAGGCCAATAGGAAGATCAGGATTGTCCGGATCCCGCAACGGAGGGGAAGATGGAGCGGTGGGCGAAGGTGGGGCTGTTTGCTCAGATGGCGCATGGTTGAGATGGCACTGGTGGAATTTTAGGACGACGAACACACACCTGTTAAGGTTTGGGCAGAGAACTAGTACCGGACGAGACAGCTACAGGAAATACTGACTCAGATGCAAGCCAATCATTGGTAGGGACAGGCTCCGAATAAAACGGGAGGGACTCATTAAATGTGACATTAGCACAGACAAAATGACGACGTAAAGATGGAGAATAACACTTATACCCTTTCTGAGTCCGAGAGTAACTGAGAAAAATGCACCGAATGGAGCGAGGGTCGAGTTTGCTCTGGTCACGATCCAGAGCATGAACATAACACGTGCACCCAAAAATTCTAAGAGGGGACGACCAGGAAACAAGACCGTATGGGGTATCTGTCCTCCAAGAACAGTAGAGGGCATACGATTAATTAAATAGCAAGCGGTAAGAACCGCGTCACTCCAATAAGACTTAGGGACTTGCATTTGAAATAACAATGCACGCATTACTTCTGATAAATGTCGAATCTTGCGTTCGGCAACTCCATTTTGTTGTGGAGTCCGAGCGCACGATGACTGATGAATACTACCATGATCATCAAAAAACTGAGATAGTGTACTATGAAAATATTCGCGTGCATTATCAGAACAAAACATACGAATGCAAGTATCAAACTGAGTCTTGATTTCCATATAAAATGATTTAAAAATTGTCTTCAACTCAGATCTCTTTCATAAGATAAAGGTATGAAACACGAGAGAAATCATCCACAAAAATAACATAGTACTGAAAACCAAAAACATTGGGCACATGAATAGGCCCCCAAATATCTGAATGCACTATCTGAAAAGGACTCGACACACGACGCTCTACTCTAGGATAAAATGTGACTCAATGATGCTTACTAAACTCACACACTTCACATGACAATTCTCTAAGAGAACCACAGGAGGGCACTAGACGCTTCAAATTCTGAAGCGATGGATGTCCAAGCCGACAATGTTGCTGATAGGGTGACTCTGTGGACTGAAGAGCAACAGACTGAGCAGGACTATTGGTCAAGTAATACAGGCCACCATGTTCAACACCGCCACCAATCTTCCTCCCCGTCTTGATATCCTGAAACACACAATCATGAGAAGAAAAGGTGATGGAACAATTTAAGGACTTTGTAAGTTGACTAACAGACATGAGATTAAAAAGGTAAACGAGGGACATGTAACACGGAATCCAAAGTAAGAGATGAAGAAATGGGGAAAAAACCCGACCCAATAACCTCAATAGTAGAACCATCTGCTAAGGTACCATGAGATTTTTTACCAATGGATTGACAATGAGATAAGATAGTAGAAGTACCAGTCATATGATTAGTAGCACCAGAATTAATAACCCAAGGAGAAGAAGAGGAGGCAACACAAGCAATAGAGGAACCTGTCTAAGCAAACGAAGCCGTGGAAGAAGAAGCTGCAGCAACCAAAGGTTGAATCGACATAAGACGATGGTACTCCTCTGCTGAGATAGTCACACTACTGTCGGCAGAAGAATGAGTAAATTGTCCAGTATCCTCAGAATGAGCAACCTGATAAGCCTGGGGAAAACCATGAAGATCATAACAATAATCCACCGTGTGATTTGTACCCTTACAATGAGTACAAAAGCGGGTACCACGGCCACGACTAGAACCACTGCGACCAGAACTACCTCCCCCGAACGTGCGACCATGACCATTGCCACCATGACCAGAACCACGGCCACTGAACCCAGAATCACCACGACCACCAAAACTATTACCTGAATCATAACTACCAGAACTTCGACTACCAAAACCACGACCACAACCACTAAATCCAAAATCACGGCCGCGACCACAGCTACTACTCGACCCAGAACCACCGGAAACAGCTAAAGCAGAACGATCAGGTGGTGGTTGAGAACCAACATCTGAGATAGAAGCCTGGCGAAGACGACCAAATACCTCATCAAGAGAAGGCAACTCCCGCTCTTCCAGTATCTGAGACCGAACTGGATCATAAAAAGACGGTAAGCCATATAGAAACCGAGTAACCTCCAAACGCTCACGCTGACATTGCATAACCTGAGGATCAGTCGAGATAGGCTCATAAACTCGGTCGAGATAGGCCCATAAACTCGGAGTTCACAAGTGCCATGAAATTGGGAATAGTAATCTTCCAAAGATCTAGTACCCATGGACAAAGAAAAGAACCGGTGGTGGAGATCATATGTACGACGAAGATTATTAACACCAGAATACATCATAGCAACCCGATCCCACACTTGCTTGGAACTATCAAGGTAAAACAGAGGGCCACTGATCTGAGGTTCCATGACATTCCACAAATCACCACGAATATGACAGTCCTCAGCTTCCCAATCACTGTACTCTATGAAGCACGGATACGGATACGAGATACGGATACGATACGATACGGATACGCGGATATGCGATTTTTCCAAAAACGTCGGATACGATACGTTGGGGGATACGTTGAATATAAAAATATAAAATATATATATATTCACACACAGAGAGAGAGAGAGAGATAAGACGAGAGTGAGAGACGAGAGAGAGAAAGATGAGACGAGAGCAGAGAGTGAGAGAGCAAAAAAAACTTACCGGAATCAAAGATGAGAGGAAGATCGACGACGGGGGCTGGTCACCATGAAGGCTCGACGACGAAGATGGGTGAAAAGAAGCCAGAGTCGATCGATTTGGGTGGAAACGTACAGCAGTCCACAAATCGTATTGTGTAAGTAGCGTACTCTGTAAGACTGTAATTATTCGATTTGGGGATTTTAAATTACAGCCCCAATTACACTTTTCGCCCATATATTTTATGTAATAACAAATTAACCCCGCGTGTATCCAAAACGTATCGAAACGTATCCTAAACGTATCCAAACGTATCCAAAACGTATTCCGAATTACAAAAATAAATTTAAATTACGGATACTCTAAAAAACGTATCGGATACGTATCCGGAGCGTATCCGTATCCGATACGAGTACGGTACGTGATATGGAAGCTAAAATGGAGTATCCATGCTTCATAGACTATACTCTTTAGCCTCTTTGTTTGGAGGATTATCTGTCAAATAACGAAACTTTCGCTCACCTGTGTAATAAACCTTGACAGCGCGAGACCAAATGGCATAATTGTTGCCATTCAAAATAATGGAGGAAATGAAATCCTTTTCACGACGCCGAGAAGAACTAACAATAGAACTCGAATTAGAAACAGAAGCAGACTTCTCCTCAGACATTTTGCCAAATAGAACAAAGACAACCAACTAATAGCCAACAACTAATCAACAACCACCAAGGCACCAACTGGAGCAACAACTATTAACGCACAACCAACCAATACTTCGCAACCAAATAAGCAACAATCAAGAACAACTAATAATCTCCTGAACCAAGACAAACAACTAACCAGAACAAATCCCAAAAAAGAAATCTATCACTGCTCACATACCACCAACTATTTGAAAAACACCACAGCTGCCATCAACAAAAAAGCAGACTGATAACCAACAACCGACAGGTCTAATGGAGCAGCAACAGAGTCGATGACGTGAAAACCAAGGTGAGACTTTACCACATATGGTTGCTAGACTGCAACTCAGATGCTCCCAACGAGAAGCGAACCAGATGGCTGCAACAAGAGAAGCGGAATCTCTATTGAAGACAACCCAACTAGGGTGGCTGCAACCGAAGCGCCAAAACACGATCCAATCGACCAGGTAAGGTTCAAAATCCACTGGGTAGGGTTCGAAATTATGTTTTAAGAGTTTTCGAAGTCTTCTAGGAAGCGGCTTAGGGTTTTCTGGGTAATGGGAGTCTCAATTGAGGGTTTCAAGTCGGGGTAAAAGTCGATTTTGGGATTCAAGGTCTCGGTTTAGGGTTTTCAGTCAATTGTGGACGTGATTGATGGGTTTCTAGGGATCAATGGGTTTCTGGTGATGAGGGATCGATGGTTTCTGGTGATGATGCATGACGTTGATGATGGATGAGGAATGATGAGGGATCGATGGGTTTTGATTTTGAGTTGATTGGATGATGTTGATGGGTTACTAGATTAGGGTTTCGTAATAGATGTTGGCTGACGAAGGTGGTGATGATCTATGAACCACCGACACTTCTAGAGGTCGCCGTATCAGTGTATGGGACATGGCGGGGACACGGCAGGATACGTACGGGACACGCCACGTGGCGTGTCCCCAAAAAATTTTGAATTTTTTGTAGGGGACACGGCGGGGGGTCAAACTATAATTTTTTTGAAATTTTGGGGGTCAATCTGTAATTTTTAAATTTTCAGGGGTCAAATTGTAATTTTTTTTAACTTTTTTGGGGGTCAAACTGTAATTATTAATCTTTAAAAAAATTGATTTTTTTATTTTTTTAAACATTTATATGTATATTAATATATATATTGCCATGTCCGTGTCCCTTTTTTCAAAATAGCGGTGTCCGTGTCCGTGCTACATAGGTGATGATGGTAGACGATCTTTTTTTTTTTTTTTTTTTTTTTTTTTGGGTAGGTAGACGATGATGATTTGAAGGTGGGTTAAGAACCTGCTCTGATGTTAATTAACCAATGTGGGAAAAGCTCTAACACTCCCCCGGACGTGCGACCCCTGACCCACACGTGGAGAGGTAAACAACGGATCCTCAACATTGGGATCATAACAAAACATGGTGCACTCATGGCACAAACAACGGGGAAATAACCAAGAGAATCTTGTCCAAAATCCTCTGAAAGCCTAGCTCTGATACCATGTTAGATAGAGAGAGAAGAGAGAGAGAAGTGTAGGGTGTTAATTAACCCTAACACGTAATACTCTTATTTATATTATGTAGTATCTTATTACAAGACTATGTTAGTCAATGTGGGACAAACTCAAATACTAAACTATTCTAAGAACTGCCATATAGCTCAAGAAATAGTGCTATTTTTTGTAGAATCTCCTTTATAGTAGAAGTTCACTATGGACTAAACGTCCAGAGGACAGAGCATAAGTACCTCAACTCGGTACGCTGGATCTGCTTTAATTTTTATGAGCATCAGCTCACGTTCCACCTGAGGCTCCTTTGATATATCTTCAACCTGGTAACAAGGAAAATATTAGCCTAAAACTGAAGTCATTGTTCCCCAAAAAGGAAGGAGAAGCTACTGCCAGATCGGTAAAAGCAATTGAAATGTTAAGAGTCAACGAGAGAGGGGTCAACAAGTATGAGAATCCGATCCCCATTATTCCAGCAGAGTTTTATGTTGTGGGACTAGTGGAATATCAAAGCTCAAAACAATCAAAAGACCAATGGTAACTTATGCTTTTAAGCAGTTTCAGACAACTAACATAGATTAAGAGTGACACAACATTGGCAAGGAATCAAAGGCATCCAATAGAACAAAGTGAATATCTTGAATTTTTGAAATATATACAAACAATTAACTTATAATGAGTTCTCAAATGGAAGGTTAAGGATTAGATCATAACCTTCAAAACATTCACAAGCTTTTGGAGCTGTTCCATAACTTGATGCAGCACTCTTTCAGTTCCACATACAACTATGGTGAAGAGAGCTTTGTCCTTGTTCAGACCAACAGCAAGGGACTCGATGTTGTATCCCCTTCTTGCAAACACTCCCGCAATCCTATTTATCATTCCACTTTCATCACCAACAAATACCGAAATCGTGTGCCGCCTCACCCTGTATATTTCATTCATATAAAGAGATCCAGTAACCCATTCAAGCATATGAAATTAAGAATCCACCAAAAGGACAGGTAAAAAAAACACATCAAGCAAACCACACTAGAGATAACTACTCCGTATATAGTACTCTCCATTAGAAAGGCAATGTCACGAACAGAGTTTACAAATATTGTTTGCTTTATCAAACAAGGCATTAGGGGGGATTGGTTGGCCTCCTATTATCAACCATTACAGCTGGCGTCAACCAGTTTTGCTACGACAAATGTAGCCCAAATGCAAAAGAAGAGGAGATTCCAAGCATGTTACTGACTCAACTACCTTCATTCAACAAGCATCCTTATATAACCACATATAGACATATGTTAAATACCAAGACAAGTATACTCATATCCAAATGATATACACACAGCTTTCATAAGATACATACGAACGATAGGATCATACTAGCAAAGCTAGGGTAGATAAGTAGGTGAGAGATGGGTACCATCAACCATGCTCCCAGAAAAATGATGGACGGATCAAAGGGGCTGCTGGCGAGGGCAACCGCCACCCCTCCATCACACTTTGTCCGTCCATTTTTGGAAACCCAACTTACTAAGAGACAAAACTTTCCACCAAAGCCCTGCAATTCAAATTGAACTTTGTCACTTAGGAAAGGGAAAAAAGAGAATTTTGTAGGACTTTGATATTTGACTTTTTGAGATGGACAAATAACTTGGAACTTTAAAAAGACAAAACGTGGACAAACAAAATGGGACAGAGGAAGTACTTAAAAACTTAATATTTAACCAAGCTGTTTTTTTTTTTACATTTTCAAAAAAAAAAAAAAAAGCTGTTTTTTTAGTTAGATGATTACAAATGCATTTTTAGGAACGTCTTGGCCAGGTATTTGGATTAGCCATATTACAAAATGCAAAAGCGAAACAAAAATCATAGAACAAGCAAACAAAAGCAAAAGTGGATTGATGAAACAAAAAAATCACTATTGGTTGACAATCAAGACTTTGTTTACATCGATTAAAAACAAGAACAAAGTCATAAAGACGATAATTATGGAGTTCTTTAATACCTCATAAGAGCTCATATTTTCCATGCTTCTAGAGAACATTTTCAATTATTGGAAACTGGGACTGTATTTCACTCATTCGCTACTTACATTTTTGTTGATGAACTTTCAGATCGAAACAATCCAGACCCTAAACACCTGTACTTGTGTGTGTATTGTGTGTGTGTGTGTGTGTGTGTGTGTGTGTGTGTGTGTGAGAGAGAGAGAGAGGGGTAACGATTCATTTTAAAGTACTGAAAATATTTGTTTATTACCGTGGAAAATGCCAAAGAGGAGAGATTATTAAGTGCCCTAGGCCCCTTTTCCACCATATATTTGGGTGGACGCTACACACTTGGCCTGGGCCCACACCAAATGTATGATTAAAAGGGGCATGGGGTACCACGTGGCGGTGCCCCAGGGGCATTGAATGATTTTCCGTTGAAGAATCGACAACACCACAGAAGGGGCACCAAAAGAAAGAAGCCCTGAGGGAGATAAGTAGTCCAACAAAAAAGTTTGTTTGATTGCCAATTATTTTACTCGTCAAGAATGCCCTCCAAGTTTTTGAAATATCGTTTCCCCTAGACAACTAAATGCAAGAATGCCCTCCAAGTTTTTGAAATAATCGTTTCCCCTAGACAAGGTTTTCAACATTATGGCTAAAAGATACTCCCTCCAAATTTTGATAAATTTCCCATTATGCCTGTTTCTCTTCAATGTGGAAACTAAATCAAGGTAATAGGTACACAAAAGTCATCAGAACTTAAATTCAAAGTAGACGTCAGTTCAGCCCTTGCTAAAGTTGCACACTGCATAACTATCACTTTCATTCCTAACAAGTAAATCCAAAATAACAGAATCCTTGAATGTTGTTGAGGCCAATTTTAGGAAAAAAAAATGCAATAATTGTGTCTCAATAAAATGTTGGATTCCCAGCGAGGGACCAACTTTGAGGGATAGAGGGAAGACTACCCCAAGTGATATGTGTTGAAAATATCAATAATAAAGTTACCCCCTCTCCCTCCCTTCCTCTCTAATAGCTTAAGCTTTTGGATGAATTGGTGGTTAACAATCTAATATGGTATCAGAGCAGACAATAGATCCTGTGTTCGAACCTCACCGCCTACCTATTGATCAAAATATTTAAGCGTGTTTAGACCGCCTATGGAGTAGAGCCTGGCTACACACAATTACCCCTCTCTAATAGCTTAAGCTTTTAGATGAGTTGGTGGTTAACAATTAAATAAAGACAATTGAGTTTATAATAGGCACATAGGATAGCCTTAACAAATGTAGAGTTTCAACTTTCAACCATGAAACTATTTTAGCTACTAGGCAAGAAGATACAAGTTGGGAGGGATGGAGCTAGGATTTGCATGGGGGGGCTAAACTTAGAACCTGGAATCCACATATTCACGTAGTTGTTGAACTTATAAGTATTCTATTTTCCTCACATATAATTTGAAATTCAAGCATGAAATCTGATGATAAATATTCTACAAGAAAAAAACATTGCCACTTTCTATTAATACTTGGCAAAACTTATATATACACATAAAAGGAAGTAATTATTTTCCACTATATCTTAACCCATTTATTTTTATATGTGATATTTAAATTTTGAAGTTTGGAGGGTCCGATATAATACGTAATGTACTATATGTGATATAGTACATTATGACTATTTAATGTGTATTAGATATTATATTTAGGGACTAGGGTAATTCTAGCAAGGTGGGGGTGGCCCAGGCCCCCACCGATATGCATAACTCCATCCCTGGTTAAGAACTAAATATATACGATTGAGATTCATGGATCTTCTATGTTGCAGCTCGTAGGAGCAGTTTAGTAGGCATCTTATTATGGATATCCTAGAGAAATTGATAAACTACCCTGGCATTGTCAGGAGTGGTGACGACACATCGTCAGTAGTGGACACAAACACTTGTAATGCTTTCAAATATAGGTTCAACCTCTTCGTGTAGTCTGTTGCACATACTGACAATAAAACTAGTACAGGACAAAATTAGTTCATAAAAACAAGTGACCTAAAACTTGTGGAATAAGCGTAGATGACAAGGCCTACTAATACATGACAAAATAAGTTCATAAAACAACTGACCTAAAACTCGTGGAAAAAGCGTAGACGACATATTATGAACTAATTGCTTTGAAGTCTAATTAAATTTCTACCTAACCCTCTTCCTAGGTGGGTTGATGAGAAGTTGTAACTGAAAAACTGAACGAAATAGAAAACTACGGTAAAAGTATTGAACTGGTTGATAATCTAGGAATGGCATTAGGTTCATCGTATTTGATATGGACACAAAAATTCTCTAACTAGCTTGGATCTCTGGAGGCAACATGTGAGTTTTAAACTACATACAACAAAAGTTCCAAAGACAAGATACAGTTGCACGCAAACTAATTATTGGAAGCTCTATGTATATTGATTTTAATTTCTTTTACTAAGAGAATTTTCATAATAATGAGTGACTAGAGTTACTCCAATATAACTATACGAAAACCAAAAGGGAAAAGTTAATCAGAAAAGTGAATCAGACGAACAAATTTTTCACCAAAGAGGTGGAAAGTCAAAACTAGTTTACCTCGATGCGATACAAAACAAGAACAAAATGAAGAAGCGGATTATTATTCTTGAATCCCTACGTGGACCTTATGTTCTCCTTCAAATCCAACGAAACTCATTGTTTCTATAAATCATTTTCCATTTGTGGAAATTGGGATTGTATGTCACCCCTTCGCTACTTACATTACTCACCCGAAGTAATGCGCTTTCATACCGAAACAATCGAGACCCTAAACTAACAACCGACAGACCTTAATACCCAAAAGTGAAGACCAAACCAATTAGCACAGCTCAGTTAAAACAATAAATGAACAATGGTACCATGAAAGTAATAGCGAGGAGTGATTACGATGGTTCAGTCGTAGGCAGAGCTGGACCATTGAGAAATGAGCCGTTTTCATCGCTGCGTTTATCGACGCTGTTTGCTGAAACCACCAGTCTCTTGGGCACACTGCCGAGTGGTTTCGAAATTAGACCTGGAATTGAGGTTGCAAAGCGTACAGTTTTCGGAAACCCTATTATGGAATTAGCAGAATCTAGAGATTGTTTCAGAGCATGAACTGGTGAGGGGTGCGCTGCCACAGCCGCCATGAGAGAGAGAGAGAGAGAGAGAGAGTTGTAACGGTTTGTCACCTAAGGCCTCGCTTGGATGGTGATTCGTTTTAGGGATTAAATAATGAGGGATAAGATGGTACGGTATTTAGTAAGGGTAGACCCATATTGATGTGATATTTATGAAGGGATATTAAATAATATGTGGTTTGGATGAATTTGTGATAAAGGGGATAAAATTTGGTGAATGATGTAAAAATATGACAAATGACTTATTTATCCTTGTGCATGAGTCACATTAGATTCTACCATAAAATAAATGCATAAATACAAGACTAATTAGATTAATTATACTTGACAATAAATATAATATAATAATTTTCTTTATTAATTATAACTAAAATTAAAAGATTCAATCATTTTTTTTTAATTATTCATTTTAATAATTATGCATACCACTTAATTTTTTTGCACATTATGCGTTTTTTTACTTATATTAAGTACAAAACTTACTAATTTAGTAATTTTATTGTTATATACCCCAACAATGTCAAATTCTAAAGTATAAAAAAATTCAAATTTTTTTGTATCAAATTAAGGATCTCGATTATTAGTTTAATTTGGTGCATGCAAAAACAAAAAATTATATGCGGAAGTACTTTATTTTTTGATCTGAAGGATATTGCAAAGCAACTCAACAAACCAACAATGTCAAATTCTAAAGTATAAAAAAAAATTATTGTATCGAATTAAAGATCTCGATTAGTAGTTTAATTTGGTGCAAAAAGAAATATTTTGCACAAAAGTACTTTATTTTTTTAGCCGAAGGAAATTTCAAGGGCTCGTAAAACATTAAAATAGGGTTCGGTTTTTTATTTGAAACAGTCAAGAAGGAGAGAAGGGGGATGAGCGGGGGTAGGGTGGTAATTTTGATGGGGTATTGAGGGGTATTAATTAGTAACCCCCCATCCCTTATTATTAATTAGTACCCCTGAGGGGTATTAATGTGGAAGGGGTATAACTTATACCTCTACCCAAAAAAACACCCAAACCATGCATTAATACGTGGGACCGGGATAAGGGGAGGGGGTATAACTTATACCCCTCCTTAACCCGCAACCAAGCGAGGCCTAATAGTAAAGGGTTTTGGATCCTTTGTTCCTATTTAGGGGGTGTTTAGGAGCTTACTTTTTAACTTTTCATTTTCAACTTTTTGGCTTTTTAGATTATGACCAAAATGTGTTTTGAATTTTGAAGGAGTGTTTGGGAGAAATATGCAGAATGCATTTTGCAAATGGAGAATGTGAAAAGTAGCTCCAGACCACATTTTCACTTCTGCTCTAGATTGTGCATTTTGCAAAACTCATTCTCAGAGAATGAGTTATGAGGTGTTTCTCCCAAACAGTCAAAATGAGAAAATGAGAATGGAAAAATGTGGCTCCCAAACATGCTCATATTGTCCCAAATCCAATTTTTAAAGCTTGTCACGTGCCTTTCAGTTAATCTCAGCCCTTGGACAAAATTCCACCCCTCCCCTCTTCCAAGCTCTCCATTTCTGCCTCCTACAAGCTGCTGCCGGAATGCCTCCATTTCCACCGAGGCCGACACCTATAATCCAGTAAAACCTCCGCCTCTTCAATTGGTGGGGGAGGGAATTCACACAAACACCTCAGAAAATGTATTTTTTGTTTTTTACAGTCATAGACACAACTACATGGAGATGAATCTTTCTCACAATTAATTAAGGTACATTCTATTCACAACCCACTATTTACTCCTACAACCCATTAAAAACTTCACACAATACTCCTAAATTATACTAGTGGCTAAAGACGAAAATGCCCCTAAATAAAATCAACGCACCCCAACACCCCCTCTTCCTCCTTATTTCCCTCCTCTTCGAACCAGATGCCACCCACGCCCGGCCCCACCTCCTTTGACCTACCACCGCCACCCATTTCCACCTCTGAATTCCTTGGCCATCTCACTCTCAAAGGAGAACGAATGAACACTCATCCAATCCATTTGAATACTAAAAACTCGACTGGAAAAAACTGCCCAGAATTTCGACATTCACACCCAGAAATACAGTTATTTTCGACATTCACACACCGAAATACGTGCACATATTCGACATTTGGATACTGAAGTAGGCACTTTGAAAATTTCATATTTTGACAACATATGTTTCAACAAGCTAATGTCGAAATTCATCATAATTTCCGATATACTAATGTTGAAATTAATACCTTATTTCGACGTTTGGACACCGAAGTATATACTTGAGAGATTTATTAATTTCACAACACACGTTTCGACAAGCTAATGTTGAAACGCATCATATTTTTGCGACTTTAGCTTGTCGAAAAATACAATTTTCAACTTGTAGGGCCATACAGACAGAAAAGACGATGGTGGTGGTTGAGACGGTGATGATGGTCGATTGGTGGGAGGGAGAAGGGAGAAGGGAGAGAGGCGGTGCTCAACCGGTGGGAGGAGGAGGGAGGTGGTGGTCGACGGGTGGGAGAGAGAGGAGGAAGACGATGGGGAAGGGGGGAGGGGAGGAAGTGTAATTTTAGGGTGAAGGGTATTGTAGGTAGTTTAGGTAAATTTAGTGGGTTGTTGGAGTAAATTTTGTTTGAGAAATTTCAGTTGTGAATTGTATGAAGAAAGTGGGTTTTGTGGAGTAAATAGTGGATTGTGAATAGAATGGGCCTATACTGAAAGAGAAGCAAATTCTATCCAACAAATTACTAGGTTCATTTCTAGCCAATTCAGCCAAACAATCAGGAACATTCCACAGATGGTCAAAATACTAGCAATATTCACAAGTTCAATGGGAAAGAACCCCATGAATAGGAACATAAAGCATCTGGAATAGTGCACGAATATTTGAAACTATTTACTAAGCAGCAGGAGGCCTGAGTTCTGGATCCTGCGTCGTATCAACAACATTTGGAGGTAGATATTGCCACATTGGAACGTATCCATAGCTGGGGTAAACAGCCATCTTGTTTGCCGCAGCATGATATGCTGCTGCCGGATGCGGGGCCGGCAAAAACCCAGGGGGTGAGACAGTCATAGCTTTCAGCTGCTGCTCTATCCTTTCTTTGTCCTCCTTCAGTACTACCTTCTCTTCACGAAGTTCGTTCTTCTCGGCCTGTTTTAGAGGGAGAGTATAAAATGACTAGCACCGGTCTAAAACACCTCCTAACAATAGAAATTTATGGATCGACTCTCGAAGCATACAATGATGGCATAAAAACGATCTACGCCTAAGAAACGGATCATAGATGGCGATTTTTCTCCCCTTAGCATCCGTAGTCAATGTGGAAGGACAAGATACTGATACGTGCATAAGTGAAGGAAAATCTAATCTGAGAACAGTAGCAGTAATAGCACGACCAGCAATGAAGCACGGACACATAGCCGGAGATCACGTATCGATATCGGATGTGACACTCTTCGGACACATGTCTAAATTGGCAAGAGATTTCACTCATAAAGAATGCTGCATAATATAACCAACCTTTAAACTTTTTATCTCTTCTACAAGTTTCTCATTTGTCTCTTTGAATTCTTGAGATTCAGCGCGCAGCTGATTCACAACTCGGATAGCGTCCCCAAGTACGGCCAATTTGTCAGTTTGGGGAGGTCTCCCAGGTTCCAATATAGAGCTCAATTCTAAAAACCTGCACAACAGACGTGATTTATCATTTCAAATCGTCAAAGAGAGCAACAATGCAAGAACTCTGTAAAAGAGGGCAACTACTTGAATAACCATTTCCTCTCACCTGAATGTTGATTCTATACACAATTTTTTTAGCTCGATAAAAGATGCAAGTTGATTATATTCCTGCACATCGCAAGTGCTACATTACATGGACTTGGACTTGGACTTGGACTTGGACTTGGGCACGGGTGTTAGATTGGGTACATGTCCAAGTGATTAATTATTCTTACACCTATACAAGTACGTGTTAAGAATTCATCATTTACTTTTTTATTTGATTTTTTGCAGAGTAAAATGGACATTTTATGCATTATATGACCTTGTCTTGTGTTTTCCTACACTCAGATATTAAAGAACAGTCCATGTGACAGAGATCACAAGATATGTTGTTCATCAAATTGCAAGCATCGCATTCCTTTTCTCCTTTCATACCTACTGCGCAACCAGGAAGTAAGGATTCGTAACACCCTAGCAGAGAAGCATGCCCTCTTTACCATTACCATTAACTCGCATGAATTAAATTTCCATGTAAAACAGGCTTGTGCATATAAACATGCACATACCAACACTCATGCCGGACAATGGATTAAATTTGATTATAAAAAGGGAATTTTTCCCTGTAATTACAAGACGTAACAGAATATATTCCAAATTGACTATTTTAATGATATAAAGATCCAATTCAATGAGATGCTTGCCTCTCATTCAATTTCTCTCTCCGTAATCTCTCACGGCAAGCTTTCGTCCCCGACCTGCTACATGAATCATTCCGTGATCTGAAAAGTAATCATCAAGAAAAACTGAGTATATGTCACAAATAATGTGTACCACGGTTGAAGAAATGGAAAAATAGTAACACAAGTTAACAAGTAACCGACGCAGCTGAAAGTTGAAGAACCCAAGTTACCCAAGTCCAAAGCAAAGTCATTTTGTGTGTAACTTGCAGATCATCATGGTGGCCACATGAAACAATCGTTAAAATACCTCGCAGACTCATCCATAAAATATCATCTAATCCCATCCTTGTTTCTGACATAAGCTGTATATACTGTATGTCGAACACAGCCGAAAAAAGTAGAAAAACCTTTGCAAGTGGAGACAACAGTCAACAAGTTCATGAGGGTGCAGGTATTATGAGCTAGAAAGCATGAAGAAAAATCATATCATGAAGAGGTGGTGAAATGAAGCTTCAAGGTCACCCAAAAAATCGGGCTTAGAACAAGGAATCCCCAATGGAATGGTTTAGACTACTGAATCACTAGTAAAAAAAACCCTGCGACTTTTGAATTTTCGAGTCAAGAATCGTCAAGAATCCTGCATGGCAGGATTGTGAATACTGATTCATTCAGAGTTTAAATATATGAACACCATAAGTTAATGGCGAATCAATTTCAAGAATGATCACATTTGTGGCATTTCACTTCTTAGGTTTCACACATATACCAAAAAAATATTCAGAGTTAAGAAAACCCCTGCAAGTAGTTTTTCTACCAAAACCACCTGTGCACATCTCCAACAACTAAAAGAACTATATTTCATGCATCATGGCCATGTTATCCTCAGATACCCATGAGTCATCATGAAAAGTTAAGCAAATTGTGTACCTAAAGCACTTCTTAGTGGTAATCATACATTTAAACAAATGGACAACTCTGTAGTTTCCCCTTTTGATAGTAAGTTTCAACTATGCATTCTTTGTGCCATTTAAACCCAACAAGTTCTTTTGAGATCACTAAATACAGCATACATGGAATTTCGTTAATAATTCTCAACCTTACCAACACAACCAACACAAAGCTTTTAAGAACGGCAATAGGGGAGGCATAGTGCCCCAACAAAAATGTAAACAGAATACCTCTTCTGGGGGCATTCTTTCTCTATGCACTCCTCATCTTGCAACATTGCTCCAGTAAGTGAAAAATCACCTTGCACATCAGCACTGTCATAAAACAAGCGATCATATCACATCACAGATCCACAAACATGGTTCTGGACGAGTAAGGGTATTTCAACTCTATATTTGAGTATTTCCATCTCCTACCTGTATTACACATCCACCTTAATATCCTTGTTTCAACATTCAATTACACTAATTTTGCCCCCAAAGCGTTGCTGGTGCTGGCTTTACAGCTACGTTTACCAAAACATTCCTTCGAACTTTTGGAAGTATCTGTCGATTGCATTTGCAGCATGCTCCAGAACCAGCTATCCACTCACACCTACTCTATCGTTACAACATTTTGCCATCGCATACCCCTCGCTAATAACTGAAACTAATGAAAAACTACACCTTTAGAATCTCATGGTTTTGAAATTTCACTTCTTCCCTAACCCCTGCAAATACTTCTATTGTTATTAAACTTATATTCCACATGTTCAGTTTTATACCTACATATTTGAAACACTAGTGAATCCAATGCTTCTCTTCAATTTTTGAATGAAGCATTTAACATCTTGGTCCTTGTTATCGCATAACATGTAACTATCCCATCCTTTTTCTCAGTAAGTCTTAGATTCAACATAGCAAAATCAATCCCAATCAAATCTCAATTCCTTCATTCACCCAATCACAACATTAATCTCAATCAATCATTCTTCTATGTGCTCAAACACGATAAAGTTCCACATTCCACCAACAGAATAACAGATCACAATTAACCACTTTTGAATCCTAACTTTAAACAAATTGACTCTTCAAATCAAAATCCTAACTTTAAACAAAAAAAAGTCTACTGTTCTTACATAATTAACCAATTTTGAATCCAACGCTTCTCTCAAAATTTATAGTTTAGTGGTAAATCCTCGCACACTGTCATCGCCTAACCAACTATAAAAGAACTCTATTTCCCTCCACCGGCTTTTCCCTCAATAAATCTCAACAAATTCCAATCAAATCCACAACTCCTTTCGATCACCCAATCACAACATTTATCTCAATCACTCCAAATCAAAATCCAAACTTCTTCTTTTTTTGGTAAGTATCAAAATCCGAACTTCAGGGAAATAAATCTGTGATACACAAATTAACATGAATTTGTGCGTAATCAAAGCATAATTATCACGTACCTTTGGCTTCCCCACCAGAGATCGGTCGATGGAACATCGGAGATGAAGCTGCTATAATCGAGAAGATCCCAACCGCCACCCTCAAACGGGTCCATAATTCGGGTTCAACAAAGCGAATTAAACCCTAGAAGTTGTCGATTCGATCGATTATTCGGTTCATCCGCCTATGATCGGCGGTCGGAGGTGCAGATTGAAGCCTCTGGTTAGTTGAATTTCAATGATGAGAGAGAGAGAGAGGGGGGTCAGGGGAGTTGAAGGGAGGAGCGAATTGTGTTGCGACACGTGGAATGGTGGTCAATTATTTGCATCGCTTGGCGATAATCTTTCGCCGCATCCTCCACCAGGAGACCAGGTGATTGGTGAACCAATGGCACCAATGGGAAGGTAGATAGTTTTGCAGTCAAGTTTGACCTATTTTGGCTTAATAAATTATTTTCATTTTTTTATTTTTGCGTTAATTAGTTTTGTATCAAATTTAGAAATTAAGTTGTTAAAAGTAAATTTAATTTCTATACAAGTGCTGAAAACTAAGTTGCTAAAAGATAATTTTTATAAAAGTGCTAAAAATAAATTGCTAAAAATAAATGAGATGTGGGTGTTAAAAGTTTTGCTTTTAGTAGACGGAAAGCCCACCCTAAGCAAGTTTCTAATACTCGCTAGGCACTCCCAGGACGGTCAGGCGCCTTTTAACTTACAGACCGAGTACTCGGCGCCTAGTTGGGCAACTAGTTAGGCTAGTCGGGCGAGTCAGGCTAGTCAGCGAGGAGCCTTCTAACGTCTAAGCGGCGAGTACTCAGCTGCTCAGACCTTCTTTTCGAACACTGGCCCTAAGTGCCTTTAGACTCCTGGAGTCTTATCAAAAATAAATTTAAGATGTTGTTTGTTCGGAATAACTTCTTAGTGCCTTGACAAAAATCATTTTGTTTGGATATCAAATACTTTAATCACTTCGTTTAAATTCTAAGCATAAAATTCTACAAATTAATCAAATATTTATTGATTTCTTGTAAATTGAAAGAATTAGAGAGAAATACAATTATTTTTAGAGAAAGGATATTAGAAATTATGAAAATTTTTGTAACTTCTTGTCTGAAAAAATTAGAGAGAAATCCTGTCTTGTAAATTGACATACTATACAAAACACCATGTTCTCTCTAATTGGTGGCAGCCGCCACTGGCAGGGGTCGCTCAAGCATTAGGCCATCAAGGCTTGTGGTTGTACCTCCAGTTTTGAGAGGACTCACTCCATATACATGTGTGTGTGTGTGTGTGTGAAAAGCTTTGATTTTTCAAAAAATATTTCCTTCTTTTTTCTTTTTTTTTTGTTAATCATCATTCCTAATTTATTACACGGGGAGGGGGGAATGAGACTCGATCCCGGAATGCAGTATAAGGCATCCAAGAGCTCTACTGAAAGAGCTAGCCACCACTTGCTCAGAAAATATTTCAATTGATAGAAAATCTCATTAGGTGAAATGTGTCCTAAACAAAGATTTTTTTTGTTGTCAGTTATAGCTCTTGTATTTCATACTATATGATTACTAGTGCATGCCCGTGCCCGTGTCTGAAGGCACGGCTTGAACAATCGACCTATGTGTCCGTGCCCATTCTTTATGGTCCTTCAAATTTTAGAGAGGGTGGGGAAGGAGAGGAGGTAGTGAGAGAGAATGTGGTTTGAACATCGAAAAGAGGAGAAAGATAAAATGTGGTTTGAAATTTTGGATGTGGTGGGCCGGTGAAGGAAAAGGATGGAGAGAGAGAGAGAGAGAGAGAGAGAGGTAGTGAGTTGGCAAATATTTGGATAAAATGTAACATGATAACTGAGACAAAAAATGATTGGACAAAAATCGCTCCCCGTTATAATATAGATATAGATAGTAAAATTGTGTATGCTAGAGACAAATTATTTTTTAATAAGAACTTTACATTTCAAATAAACAGGGCCTCCAATGAGGTTGGGCCGGGCGGCACTTGATTGGTGGCCAATTGGACTTGGATTTGGACATTGGTGGGTTTACCGCGAGCCTCATCTTCATGTCGGACCCTGCATCTTGGACCAGGGGTGGGTGCAGCACCCGGGTGCTATGTGCACCCCTCGGCCACCCTATCATGTTTTAAACGGCCCGGATGCTTTCTGCAATTTTAATTCAATTTTGATTTATTTTTACCGGTAAAAAATCAAAACACATCCGGGCCGTCCAAAACACAATCGAATGGCCGAGGAGTGCATAGCACCATAGTGCACAACACTCACCCCGTTTCCCTGCATCTCATAGCTTTAGCCGAATAATTTATCCATGCAAAAATTTAATCGGAAAAACCGTGGTCACATTAATTATCGCATCAAATTTGCCGGAAAATAAAATGAAGATATATTATTTTTCGAATAGTCTGTTCATGATTGATTAGTACAAAATTGATTGTTACAATAGACTCAAAGTAGGATGGTGCACAATAATCAGATGACTCGAGCTTCATTTTTCAGCTTGTCAATCAACTCATCCACAGAAGAAACCATAACCCCAGATTTTCTCTTGGGTGGTTCAGTAACTTGAACAATCTCCAAGTCGGATTTGATTTCCACATTCAATTCCTCGGGAGTATATTTCTTAATGACCTTAGATTTTGCTTTCATAATGTTTGGGAGCGTCGCGTACCTTGGCTGGTTTAATCTCAGATCAGTCCTGCATGAGAACATAGGTGATCAGTTGTCATAAATCTCCAAAAGATAGCAGGTCAAGGCTGTGTTTGGACTTCTAATTTATAGAGGATTTGTAAAGAAAAGACAGAAAAATACTGAATAAGTTTGAATACATATCCCTACTTTTTTCCTTTTCCTTTAGCAAACCATCCAACAAATCCAAGATCCAAAACATCCTAAGGAATGATGGGAACGCAGAGACACCGAAATATGCGTAGCTTGTAAAAAGACATCAGTTGCTAATAAACTCAAAGTAATATTCAACCTTTAGCTGAGTTTACAATGCTCCGCAGAAAAGCCACCCTAATCTCTATGAACATGAACATTTCAGGGATTTCTGCAATATTTACTTACGAGAAAGATGTATGGTGCCCGACTCAGCATTTTAATGGCTATAATCGCATATAACTTGTTTTTTGTTCACAAATGTGCCGGAATGAGCCATTACACCTTCCAATGTTGTTACCGTTTTTGAATCAATGTTAAGGATCCTAGTTTGTATGTGTAATTTTCCTTGGTTTAAACTCTTACCTAACTTGGTACGATCATCCATGTACGCATTGCTCCCTGTGGAAACTGCTGTAAGCTGCAGCTTTTGGCTTCCAAAATACTGTTTTCAGCCCAAGATCAACTAATTCGTTCAACTTTGTCTAATCTTATCCGATTATATAAAATGGAAAGCTGCGACAAATAGATCCCGAATATAATGCGTATCCATTAAAAGGCGATATATAAATGCCTCAGTTTGAAAATCATAATTCCACGTTCCCAACAATTTTCCTGTTCGTTCTATCTATCCAAATAGTCCACGTTAGGCATACAGACAGGAAGATTTATGCTCTCTATGATGTGCACTCACTACTAGTTAAATGTGCAAGTGCAACTTTTCTGTATAGAAATTCCTAGATAAACTCTTCCGGCATGTTCCTTAAAAAAAGTCTGTCAGTCAAAACATATATGGCTTGAAAGTATCTGTACTAACTCATCATTCTAGTTCACATATTTGTAAAGAAGCAAGGAAAAGGATTTTTTTGAGAGCTACTTAGCATAGAATTATGAAGAGTTTCAGATCAAACCGTGTATAGGGGGGAATTTTAATTGGAAGAAAACTCAGGTCACCAGTTTTCAAGCAATGGAGTATACATGATAAGAGCAGTAAAAGAGAGCAGGGAAGGTGATCAGCAAAGGCAGAAGAATTAGGGATCAGAAACTAACGTGATTACTGCAGGTAAGTCTAAGCACAAGGTCTCCAGGCCACCATCCACCTCTCTGTCCACTGTTAATTCTTGTTTTTCTTTGTCCAGCACAACCTAATGAAACCATAAGTAAGTAATGGAGGAAATAATAAAAGTACTTCAAGCTTTTTGAAGATGAAAAAAACGCATTATGTTTTCAAAATAACAAATTCTAGATGCAAATAAGTGTTCAGCCAACTACTCAACAACTTGTTGCAACACGATTAAAGAGAATTAACCAATGCACGGCAACTGCAACAGTCATATTTGTCCTCCTTAGTTGCAGAGTGTTCTTTCAGCTAGGAGAGACTGAAGCGCAAAGATTTTGACAGCAATTGAAAAAAGTCAAAACAAGCACAATTCAATATGACTCCACAACATATTACTATATCGTGGGTACGGTCATACCAACAGCATTTTTCTCCAGAATTTTAAACGAAATAATTTGTTTTTTGTAGTCCTGCTATTTCAAACAAACACAAGGACATCATTTTTTATATCCTACAGCTGCTTTTCATGCTTCTATTGCCATTGCATCAATGAGGGGATCATCAGTCTTTCATCGAGCACTTCAGTTATTTCAAGCCGCCATATAATACAATTCATCCGAAGTCACCATGGCTATTGGCCAAATCAATTTGGAGACAAAGGTCAAAAACAATTTTGAGCCCACTGAATGTCTTGTACGTGCGTGGACATGGTGGACTGGATACAAACCTGATTTTGCTAAGTTCAAATATGTCCAACGATGCATGTCTTAGCAAATAACCACGGGAAAAGCTCCGTTTGGAAAACAACGACCGAAAAGTTGTTTGGAAAGTAAAGATGTGTGTAGAAAGGAGAAACAGACTGAAACTTGAATAGCTTAATCAAGTAACAAACGAAAAAAGTACCATGACTTGTAATTCAAAGAGGAAAACGGGAAATTATGCATAAAGCAGATTACCTTGGAAGCAAAAGTCCCTTGCGGCCAGTTGAGAAGCCCTGCTACCATTTGGCCTGTTTGATTGCAATCGTCATCAATTGCCTATAGATGAATCTCGATGTCAGGGCATAAGATATTGACTAAAGTGACGGAAGGATACGAAGAGCTTAAATAGAGAGCTTTGTACAAACCCAGATCCAAAAGCAATACTCTAAGCTTAAATACGGCAAACTTAATTGAGGGAAAAACAAATCTTGTTTCATTCCAATCTCAAATGGACTTAGTGGTTCAAAAATCAAACAAAGAACTCCACTTTAGCTGAATTCAAAAATGTAAATAACAAGATGTCACGCTTATTGCATCGATACTCACTACAAAGATGGTCATCAGTAATCAAATATAATCTGTAGGACAATGATATCACCAAACTCACAACAATGCAGAAGCTGCCTCAAATTGCAAAAAACCTAATTGAAGGAGAATTCGAGGTTATTTACCCCCAAAAAAAAACGTGATTTGAGGTTGATACAAAATGATGGGTATACTCTACAAATGGTTTGTCAATCTACCAATCATGATCTTAAGATGTAGTTAATGCAAAAGTGACAATTGAGCAAATAGACACCCCTCAAGTGAAGGAAATATTTAAAGACAACAGTATAAAAACATATGTAACATAATATGCACTTAAATTTCAAGACAATACTGAGAAAAAAAAAATTCAAGACAATATAGTGCCTGTATGTATACTATATCCATACCCCGCATTTCCATATATACTGCTCCTCGGAGACAAGTAGTAGGGCTGCAAACGAACCGAGCCACTTGCGAACAACTCCAAATTCGGCTCGTTATGGGCTTGGCAAGCTTGAGCTCAACTTTTAAGCTCGTTTAGCAAACGAACTGAGCTCGACTTAATTGTACCTGGGCTTGTTTTGAGAAGCTCGTCTCGTTTATACAGGCTCATGTGAACCGCACTCGAAAACCTCTATAATAAATGAGCCGAGCTCGAACTAGACTAGTTGTGAACAAGCCAAGCTCGAACACATCAAAGCTCGTCTACAGCTCTAGTTTCAGACAATCCTTGTTACAGAAAATGTCAATTACAAAAATATACACATCGATTACGAGATTTCAAAATCGACAAACCTGTTTACCGAGAATAAGAATCTGGGGTTTCTCAACCTCGACCAGGGCTCTAAGCAGCTTCGCGACCGAAAGCGGATAAAGCATTTCTTTCGTCTCCACATGAATCCCCCTATCGGCGCCCATCGCAAGCCCAGTCCGCAGAGTATCGACGCACTGCTGTGGGCCCATGCTGACGGCGATTACCTCCGACGCCCGACCCGATTCCCTGATCCGGAGCGCCTCTTCCAACGCTATTTCGCAAAACGGGTTCATCGACATCTTCACGTTGGTGGTCTCAACGCCGGTCTAAAATTGAGAAATTGGATAGATGAGTTTGTGAATTGGGAATTATGAGGGGGAAATTGAAGTGGGAATTAGAAGTGGGTTTACCTTGTCGGGTTTGACTCGGATCTTGACGGCGTAGTCGACGACCCGCTTTATTGCTACCATTATCTTCATTTTTGGCTTGGATTTGGGTCTGAGATTCCTCTGTCACGGCGGTGACCGGCGGTGGTCTGCTGCTAGTCTACTGTTCGATTAACGAGAAAATAGTAAGCTGGTTTTTTTCTTTTTCGCTACAGAAGATAAGCTGGTTGGGAAATGGGTGCAAACAGTCTAGGTGAGCCGAACTAGTGTGTGACCTTTATCCATTTACTTACGGAAATGGCTACAATACACATCTATTAAAGGTATGTACCATATGCACCTATTGTATGGTCTAGATTGTGCCACCTCATTGGCAATAGTAATATTTTTTAGTATTTCGTAACCTTTCAGCAATATGATTCGTAATATTTTTGTGTGTATCATACACACCTAAATAAGGGGTGTGTATTGTAGCATTTTCCTTTACTTAAATTAGTCGAGTTCTAAACAAAGTACTCTTATTCGGTTTGTTTAGTAAACATTCGGTTTGTTTAATAAACTAACCGAGTTTATTTACTAAATGAACCTAAAATTTGAATTCAAACTCGACTTGATTGTAGTTCAAAAAGAAAAAACTCGGCTCAATTACTGAATTAGTCAAACTAAGCAATTAAGAGCACTGGCGACTCTAGTGTGTTAGTCGTGGGGTCGGCCGATCCATGGACAAAAAAAATATTATTACTATATTAAACTTTTTTAGAAATTTTAAATGAATGACCCCATGTAAATTTTTGTGGCGACATCACTCCGGGTAACTCTTCAACTCTTACCCTTCTAAAGTTTTTCTCAAAAAAAAAAAAGTAGTCAAGTGCCGACTGAGTTAAAGGCTTAAAGCGTGCGGGGAAAAGGAAATGGCTCTTTTTTATCAATTAGTTGAAAGTTGGAACACTTATTAAGCTTTAAATGTGATTTTTGGTGAAATAAGATTGTAATTGCCATTACTATTAATATGATGTTTTTGTTTTTATATATAGTTGATAAAAATATTTGATGTTTATAAGGGCATCTTCAATCCATCATTAATTCTTCCATATCACTTTCTTGGAGGATGGGTTCACTCCAAAATAGAGTAGAGTACTATGAGTTTGAGTTGGAGATGGCAAAAAGGTGTTTGGTATCATCACTGTGAGCAATGTTTGGGAACCGAATAAGGTTTTCACAAAACCGGTCTCCAAACCAATTTCTGAGAACCCAAACAAATATGGCCTAAACGACCCTACGCTACCGAAGTTCTGGAGTCGCCACTTAAGAGGCGAGTCTCCAGTTGCTCAAGGGCAGCTCGGTTGGTTTTGCAGTCCAAACTACTAGATCACAAAAATCTTCTCGGCTACTCTAATTCTTAATCTTGACTTTACGTGTTCTGCTCTCAATCTTTCTTGTCATTTTTTAGCTCCTTTAGATAGTTTTAATTTTTAAAAGTTTCTTCATGCTAGCGCAGCTCACTGTCGCTCGCTCTCATTTCCACTTATTATGTTACTCAAGGTAGGGATTAGTTGATTAGCTTGACTGAAGAGAATCACATTAATATACGTACAATATGGAGGCAAATATATTATTCCATGTTATGGCATTGTACGTCACCGAATATTTTTGGTAAATGAAAAATCCTGTAGTAGAGTAAAATGTGATTTAAAAAAAAACCCGGGTTTTCACTACGGTTTGTAATTTACATTGTGTAAATTTGTCATTGTCTCACACTCACCTAAGGAAGACGCGTCACCACTTAATTTTTTGGGTTACCATAGTAATGCTTACATTGGACTGTTATACTTATTAGCCAACTATTCATGTTGCACAAACGATAAGCGGGATGCAAAAGTCTTGAACCCATTTTGAGAACCTATTAAAATGATTATTATTATTTATGACGTATTATCATCATAATTATATAATTTTCAAAGAATACAATTCGAAATAATTGTGATTGGATCGGCTTTTGAAAATGCACCGAGTCTTTGAATATTATATCGTGACGTAGGGTATATGTTGAGAATATAATTTTGGTGAAGAGTAAGATCTTGCATTTTCTCCATCGAGAAGAATATGTGTCAAAATTTCTACAATTTGAAACAGCATTGGGGTGTTAATCAATAACGCCTTTTCTAGAAACAAAGAACTATGCGAAAGGCCATAAAAAAATGGGAGGAGGAATCAACAAAGAGGGAGATATCCACTCTCTCATCTTCGAGAAGAATTTGAGTGCCGAGTGGATATGGGTGACGTGGTGCCAAGCACACGTATCTCGGCTATCCAAGTGTTTTATCTAAATAATTACGTCAAATTATTTTTTGACAGACTAAAATCTTTTAGACCACCAAGATGCGTGTTCGGCACCACATCACTCATACCTACTCGGCACCCAAAATTCTTTTCCTCATCTTCACTTTGGCTAACGTTATATATTTAGACGGCCATCCAAGTGTTTTATCTAAATAATTGAGTCAGATTATTTTTTAACAGACTAAAATCTTTTTGACGGCCAAGATGCATATTTGGCACCACCTCACCCATACTTGCTCGGCACCCAATTTCTTCTCCTCATCTTCACTTTGGCTATCGGCCCTTTGTAGGAGGATAAACCAGGAAGAAATACCCTTAATACTCGGCATGGTTAACATGTGGAGTACTTAAAAAGGGGATAATATATTCATTCACCGTTAAGGGTATTTTGACTAAATAATTGAGTCAAATTATTGTTTTGTTTTTATTGAAAAAAATTTACCTTTATTAGTTTTGCGTTAATTTTTTTTTTTTTTGGATTATTAGTTAGTCTCGATGAGAGAAATCTGAATCAAACCGAGTCTTATATCCAATCAATTGGAATATGAAAAATAAAAATTATAAGAAATAGTTTTTTTTTCCAGATATTTCGAGATGTTATGAGTCTTTTTTTTTTCCCCACGATCTAGGCAAGCTTTTTTGTTTGTTTGTTATAAACCTGCTTTTAAGGGGTGTCACTAACTTGGTTTTTTAGCTCGAAATACGCATTGGCTTTTTGTGATTTTTTATGCAATGTATTGTTACGGGGCCGTTTGGTAACGTTTTTGTTTTTTGTTTCTAAAAAATTAAAAGTAGAATCATGTTTATTGTTTATAAAAACAAAAACAATAAAACATGTTTGGTAATAAAATTTCTGTTTTCTGTTTTTTGTTTTTAAATGATCCTATTTTAAAAACAAAGCAAATCACCTTTTTTATGTTTTAAAAAATTTCAGAAATTTGGAAAATGTTTTTATTAAACACAAAATATAAATAACTTACCAAACACATTTTTGTTTTTAGTTTTGAAAAAAATTGAAAACAAAAACATTACGAAACGCCCCCCCCAAACGGCCCCTTAGTAAGGACAAAATAATGATCTAACTCAATTATTTATCCAAAATACTGTGTTGTGATCAATTTATTCAGTGCATCCGGGCTTCCTTTCCACCACATTGCACGATGAAAAAGAGTTTTGAGACGCATGTGACCATATCTTGACATTGGTTGTCAAAAAAAATTCGACTCAAAATTGGATGGATGGATGGATGTACGCATAGCCGCCAGACCGTACTGAAAGGGCCCTACTTCGTTTTTATGTTTTGGGTTTCAGTTAGCTTTGCCTTTCCATCAGGTGTCTAATTTCTTGGAATTTTAATGGGCTCTTTGGTAATGTTACGTAGGAGTAAAAAATTAGGGAAAATGACGAAAACATGGTAAGGAGGACAAAAAATGACAATTTCATGGTCATGGTTTCAGAAATGACCAATACATGACACGGAGAAATATAATTTCACATACATGGCATTTTATCACTGCAGTGTCTAAAACATCCCTGAATGTATTTTTTCCCCTAAATCATTTGAGTGCAATGATTTTGAGATAAGGTGCAATGTTGGTTCATATAAGGTGCAAATGTAATTCAGTTACGGTGCAATGTTGGTTCATTTTGAGACAAGTTGATCTAACCTAAGTACATGTAATGAGTTTAAGCTAATCGAGAGGAAAAAAAAAAGTAGTCTTTTCATTTTCCAAAATAAAAAATATGATTTAGACATCACAAAGTGAGCCCTGTTGTACTCACTTGAGTGCAATATAGTCCTTTTTCATTTTTCAAATTTTCTTTTCTTTTTGAAGGTAGATCGATCTCCTAGTTTTGATCTGGTGTTAGTTTGGTTTTTGAGTTTGAGTTATGGTGAATTGTTTTTCTGAGTGCAATGCTTTTACAGCAAGGTGCAAGAATTTTCATTTACAGTGGTGCAATGCTATTGCATGCAAGGTGCAATGGGGGTTGTTTTGGGTGTGATTTCTGTTTCTTTTTTTGTTCTTCTTCTTCTTCTTCTTCTTCTTCTTCTTCTTCTTCTTCTTCTTTTTGGAGGTAGATGATCTCCTACTTTTGATTTGGTGCAATTTTAAAAAAGATTTGATTTGACCTCACACTAATAAGGCAAGTTGGACTAACGTGAGTGCTATGCTTTTGTTGCAAGGTGCAAGGGTTTTTCATTTACAGTGCAATGCTCTTGCATGCACGGTGCAATTTTGAAAAAGATTTGACTTGACCTCACACTAGCAAGACAAGTTGGATTAACATGAATGCAATGCTTTTATTGCAAGGTGCAAGGGTTTTTATTTTCAGTGCAATGTTGTTGCATGCACGATGCAATTTTAAGATTGTCCATCCAAAAGGATTTGGTTTGACCCAGGGGCGGATGTACAGTGAGGCTGGGGTGGGCCCTGCCCCCCCCCCCCCGCACTTTTTAAATTTTTTTTTTTTTTTTGCAATGAACAATTATAAATATTAAAGTAGGCGAGTTTGATCCAGTAGTGGGCTTTGGCTCAGTGGTTAGAGCGCCTCACTCTACACTTCTCACCCTGAGTTCGATCCTCACAAGGTGCAGAATTCTATTTTTTTTAATTGCCAACTAATACTCATCTCTCTCTCTCTCTCCCTCTCTCTAAAGGTTTGTAAATTTTTTTTACCAAATGGAGAAAAATTAAACGTGACACCTTTGAACATTAAATTTTTTCTCAAAGTTTAGCATTTTTACTGCATGCTTCTTTACGGACTATGGTTGGAATTAATGTAATTATATAACTTCCTAGTAATTTTTTTCACAAAAAAAGGCGATTATATGACTTCCTAGTATTTTTTTTTCATATTTTTTGTGCAACATGTAACTAGTTTTTCATTGAATGTTTCCACCCCCGCGGCCGAATCCGGGCTCCATCCCTAACTTCTAGTGTCTCAAATTATCAATGTTTACATAGCCGTCAAGCTTGCAGTTGCTAAGCTAATTTGGGAACTATTATAATTGATCTTTGTAAGGATCGAGGACGAAGTTAGTCCTCAATCTCTTAGTGATGCCACTCATGAGTGGGCAATTCTGGCCTCGTCGTAGGCATCAGTAGAGCTATCAAATGCCTATGGCTGTTGGCCCCCCCGGATTGAAAATCCTAGCTCCGCCACTGGTTTGACCTCACACTAGCAAGACAAGTTAGACTAACGTGAGTGCAATTCTTTTATTGCAAGGTGCAAGAGTTTTCATTTACAATGCAATGTTGTTATATGCACGACGCAATTTTGAGATATTCATCCAAAAAGATTTGATTTGATCTCACACTGGCAAAGCAAGTTGGACTAATGTGAGTGCAATTCTTTTATTGTAAGGTGCAATAATTTTTCATTTACAGTGCAATGTCATTACATGCACGGTGTAACTCTGGGCAACTAATATTTCTAGGAAAAATGGGAAGGGGGTGTGTGTGTGTTAAGGCTTCAAAAATTAGATGGGTATTTTGGACCTGTAATTTGTTGGTGCCATGTATGTGGAATTATTTTTTTCCTTGTCATGTTTTTGGTAATTTCTAAAAACCTTGCCATGCAATTGGAATTAATACTTTTAATAACCATGTTTTGGTCATTTCCCCTTAAAATTATGTGATGCTCCCACCGTCACATGCTATGTTGGAGTATCCAGAAGCACCGAATAATGGCATCTTCAGTAATTCACTCAACATATCCCAAATTACATTTACCCAAACCAATGGACGGATTAAAAATTATGTGATGCTCTTTTGTAAGTGTTTGATTCAACGTTTCAATTTTTTTATTTTGAAGTTAGGGTCCTAATTTTTGAATTAAAAATTGAAGAATTGGATCAAACACTTTCAAATATTCAATAAACCCGATTTTTTACGGGATCTCATAAAATAATATTTTAAAATTATTGAACTGCTTGGATTATGAGACTCTTTAGTAAACCTCACACACCATACGTAAAGTATGCTATGGGTTGGTACCCATAGTTCTCATTCCTTAAATTTACTAGGATTCCCCCTACACTAATAGGATAAGATTAGGCTACCCATATGCTTTCAGTCCACTTAACACCCAATACCGAGGATTACAGGATATCGAGGCCGTAACTGGCCTGTAACTGAGTAATGGCTGATGAACAGAGTAACTGATAGTAGAAGTAACCATAGATGGCTCAGAGACCAGATTCTGCATTAGGTTGGAGCTCTGACCACTGACCACAGTATAGGATTGCAGATGGTTGCAAATGGCTGATGTTTAACCCAAAGTAATGATAGCTGCTGCTTGGTATGTAACCTGAAATCAGCAAACAAAAGATAACAATCGATATCTGAAATAGCACAACATCTCATCTAAATCATTAACTCAATCAATGCCCCATCTAGCAAGAAGTCTCACTGTTTGGGGATC
>JAXBDA010000855.1:0-68699 GCA_036023075.1 Gaultheria prostrata
TCAAAACTCGTTGAATCCATCTCCACTACCACGAAGCAAGTTCTTTATCCTTACTCAAATTCAAAACTCGTTGAATCCATCTCCAACAAATTCGCACTCCACGTCTTCGCCGGAAAGTCGCTCAGAGCCGGATCCAGAAATCACTGCATCTCATTCATTTTACTTGTAAGTCTAGTTTAGTTTACAGCGAATTTTTTACTGTAAAAAATGGAGTCGACAGTCATGAACTTGCCTCCAATTTTTCAGATCTACAAATGCGCAGTGTTTTGTACAAAATTCGCAGGATCCTTTTTTACGGTGTGGTTGATCCCGGGAATGCTCTGTTTCTGTATGTTGGTTCACATCCTTCACAATTGGAACCAGCTTCGGGAAGATATGAAGTTGTGGTATCAAATGCAAAGGCAAACTAAGATATTGACTGCAATGAGACAAAAAGTTTCATATGTTTTTTAGTTCCTGTTTTGCGGTGATTGTTGGTGGTGTGATTGTTAGTATTAACACATTGTAGTTGGTGATTTCATAACAAAATTCGCAATGAAAATTCGCATTGAATTTTCCGGCCGGAAAAAGTTCGCAGTGATTTTTATTCTCCTTTGTAGGCAGTATTTTTTTATAAAATCGCAGTGAATTTGTTTTTTGGTGCGAATTTTTAGTTGCCGGTGGAAGTAGGGATTTATTCTATTTTTTTACAAATTTGCAGTGAAAAATGTTGGCCGAAATCGAATTTAGATCAGATTATACGTCAACAATTTAAATTTTCATATGGATTCCTCTTTTTATTTAAAAATTCACAGTTTTTTTTTAACAAATTCGCAATTTGTTTTTTACAAATTTGCAATTATTTTAGGATAGATGGCCAAACACTGTTATTTTGTCTTCACTAATATCATTTTTGTTTTAAAAAATACAAATTCGCAATAAAAATTCGCAGTGAATTTTGCCGGCCGGAAAAGTTCGCCGGCCGGAAGTAGTGCCGGCCGGAAGTGGATGGTGGATGAAGGTGGGGAGTAGGAGGTGGAGTAAAGAGTAAATTTGTGTTTGAAGGGTAGAAGGGTAATCTCATTAATAAGTTGTACCTAGAGGTAATTAAAAGTTGATGCTTACCTTAATGGGAATTAAAGACTAATTTTCTGTACCGGCCAATAATTTTCTGAAAGTTTTAAGTTAGGCCCAGTGCACCGTAGATGAGGCCTTACCTTCATTCTTTAGGTTAGGCCCAGTGTACCGTAGATCAGGCCTTGCAAATGTTGTCTTGTGGGCCGAGCCCTGGTTCATTTCTTGTCCATAAAGTCACGGCAGAGTTCAAGTTGCAAGTTCTTCTCTGCACAGAGGAACCGAAAAGAGTTGTTGGAGAGAGGGAGAGAGAGAGAGAGAGAGCGCCATGGAAGCATCGAAGTCAGAGAAATCGATCGCACACGAAATCGGCGGCCTGCAAAACGACACCTTCCGTTTCGGACTCCACAGCGTCAAGGGCGAGATCACTGGATCCCATCCTCTTCAATCTGCTTATCAATCCGTACTCTCTCTCTCTCTCTCTCTCTACGAATATATAGATATATATGTATGTGTGTATTTGTGTGTGTGTATAAAGAGGAGTTTTTTGTTTGATTTACGTGTGTAGACAAGGGAGATGAGTGAACAAAGGAAGAGGGCAGTCCTAATGGGCACGTACGGCTCGGCTTTTCCGTTGAAGATGGACCTCGATCGCCAAATGCTTTCTAGGTAAATAAAGCTGTTTAATTCAATTGATGTTGTTTGATTCGCTTTGATTTGTTGAGAGATTGAGTACTTTTGGTTGTTAACTAGGGTTTGCAATTTTGGGGATTTAGGTGTCTGAACTGAATTCTTTTCAGAAATGCGCAAGTGGAAAACAGAAAGAGCAATGCTAGGAAACAACTTTAGAATATAACTCAGGCCACAACTTTGTCTAGAAATGTTAGATGCAATGTGTTCCGAAGTTGGGCTCCTAGACATTTCGGAATAGAAATTGAGAGATTCTTTGTTTTTTTGTGGGACGGAGTCTTTCTTTGTTGGTTGATTGTTAAGAGAAGAAGAAGCATATGAAATTGAAGCAGGGTATTGGGTTGCTATTGGTTTGCCTCTGAGATTGTTGAGTTTTTTGGGCAACCAAAAATTGGATTGAGTTACAGTTTGTAGGCTACCTAAAAATCGGATTGAGCTTCAGTTGATAGAAGATGTCAAACCTTAAATGTGATACTAGACGCCCAGGCACATGCGGTACTTGTGCAAATCGTGTTATGAAAAGGATAGAAAGAGGAAAATCTTGAATAGAGAGTATAATTTGGGATGGCATGACCATTTCTTTAGGAAAAAAAAGTGTGAGGCAGCCTCAAAATTGACGGCCACACCGAAAGGGTGTTCCCTTTATAATAGTGAATTTTGTAGATGGGAAATTGGGAATAATCCTTTGTTGGTTGATTGTTAAGTGAATACGAAGAATATATAGTTGAAATAGGGCATGGGTTGCTATTTGTTGCCTTTGAGAATGCTGACTTTTGTGGGCAACCAAAAATTGGATTTCAGTTTCAGTTGGTATAAGATGTCGAAAATAGCATCGATTTAATTTTTGTTAAGTCAAAAGGCTGGAATTTGCTTTACTGTTGTTTACTAGGTATTCTGATTCATGAAATGTGTTGGTGTCCTTTTAGAAAGAATTGGAGGTTGAGGGGTTTTTTTTTTTTTTTTAGAGCATTTGCGGTTGAGATTTGTGTTGCAGCTTTTGTTGGTTTTGGTCCTTTGGGCGCATTCCGGCTTCCATGGCACATGTGAGTGGAATGAAGCGAATAAGGCATTTTGTTTTGCAAATTTGTGAAACATGTACACAACATCTGAATAACTTGGATATGATGCTGGCAAAGTAAAATCTTTACTTTGTGGGGTTTTCCACCTTAAGTAATGGGGACTCCATCACTGAAATCATCCCCACACACTTCTTTTCCATATTCGAAACACTTTTTTGCAGATTTCTTAGTTGTTTTTTCCCAAGGCTTATAGAGTCTAATGACCACCATTTGGTTTTTTGTAGCATTGCAATTACTGATTGTTCCCCTTTTAATACTTTGGCATAATTGACTGCCATATTTCACCTCTTTAGATGCCCGTCACAGATTCTGAATTTTTTGGCAAAGTAAAACCTAAGGAATAGGGTCATAAAATTGCATCAGGTAACACACTAACAACAGACCACAGTAATTGTCAATTTGATGTAAACGTTGCTCAAACCCCAAAAATATTACTCCCTCCATCAAAATTGTTGGTAGTTTTGGGCAGTCTTGCCACTCAAGTAATTATCTATATTTCACATTCTATAAAGTTGTTTATGATTTCGAAAATTTTGTTTAATAAAACTAATTGAGATCTATTAAACAGGATTTATATTGGATATAAAATACTAGAAATTAGAAGATATAGACAATTTTTTTAGTGGTTCCAAATAGTGGAAAGGGACTAGCAATTGGGACGGAGGGAGTAGATATGAATGAAAAGGCTGATAAGAAGAGTGGAGAGATATATGGGTAAGAGGAGAAAGAGCAGGGAGAGAGGAGTGAACACGGCATCTACTCTCTCTCTCTCTCAGCCAAGAAAGGAAGAAGAGTACGAGTGATAGTCAATCTTGGCCTTGTCTTCGTTAGCTTTGGCTTTCGAATGGTGTATAAAGGTATGTCGTGTACGTGTTCTATACAGCTAGTATATGTTAAATACAAGGATGCTAGTTGTGCTGGCATGCATCTGATATGTTCATACCATTATGGATGGCAGGTTCTGATAGCTTTGATCATAGTTGTTTTTGCAAGCATGCATTTTGGCTTTTATTATACTAGATTAGTGTTTGATTGGATATGTTTTTTGTTTCCAGTATTTTGTATTTTTTGGGATTGTTTGAATTTATATATGCAAGCGATCTCATTTGCATAAACGTATGCATTGCTGTTTGATGTTATTTGAATTACGTTGGTTGATGATGGGCCTTCGCAGATTCCAGAGGCCTCCAGGTCCAATAGCATCTTCCATGCTAGGGTTGGAGGCACTGACCGGTGGTTTGGAAGACTTTGGCTTTGAAGACTACCTCAATGGTAATGACTTTGTTTGCAAATTGATGCCCAAAATTGCTTTCTATTTCTGAATGCTGTCAGCCTGGATATGGCTGGCAGTGACTGTTAAGCATGCTGACCAAATTGGCTTTGTATTTATTAGGCATGTCAAAAAAAACCCGTGAACCGTGAAACCGAACCAAACCAAACCGGACCGTAGGTTTTGGATTGGGTCCGTGGATTAATGGTGCAGAGTCCAGACACGAATTGAAAAATTAAACAATCGTGACTTGCGGTTCGGTCCATGGATTTTCATTAAAAAACCGTGGATAAACCTAACTAAAACGTGATAATTTTATAAATAAAAAAATAATATGTATATGTGTATGTGTATGTGTTATTGAGTGAATAATCATAATTTAACATATTATTCTAAGTTATTTTTAATTTTCTACCTGAATGGCTGAATGTGATATAAATAAATCTTAAGAGTGTTAACTATGACTTTAATTTTCAATATTATATACTCATACATATGGATGGCAGTAATGCTTTGTAACGGTATGTAATGGTAGTATTCTAGTAATGTCTGGATGGCGGTATTGTAACGTTTTTCAATCTGGTATGTATTGGTATGTAATGGCAGTAATGCTACTTTGAATCTGGAAATGTAATGATTGCTTCAAATTTTATTGGAATGTAGTAATCCGTGGATAAAACTGTGAACCGAACTGTGAATTACAGATTGGTTTGGAACCGAACCATAGACTTTTTGTCTGGACAGGGATTGCCTTTCCTTGGAACCGTAACTCGCGGTTTGGTCCTTGGATTCATACCATTCCGGACCGTTGACACCCCTAGTATTTATGAACGGTGTCCGTTGATGTTGGGCAACAATACTTTTCAGTTTCTTTTCTATTGGCTTTCTTTTGACCTTTGGTAAAGAAATCCAAATTGATTAGCAGAAAGATTAGTTCTTATTGATTTTCCCTTCAAAGTTAATTGGACTCAAATTTGCATATGGATCAACCAAATTATATTCAAAATTACCCTCAACATGGATTTCGTCCCCATGCTAGATACTTTGAAAATTACCCTCAACAATCTTGTTCTGGCCAGATTGTCAAATGAATGTTATCTTTAACATCCTATTTGATGCTTGTTGCAGATCCACGCGAGTCTGAAACATTCCGTCCCCTGGACATGCATCATGGAATGGAAGTCCGACTTGGAGTCGCTAAGGGACCAGTTTGCCCCAGTTTCATCTGATACCACATATTTGCCAGAGATATTTACGTTTCTACCTGTGTTGCTGTTTTAAGGATACTTAATTTATCTTTGTGTAAACTATCCTTGATCGATGCTTGTGAATCTGTCTTCATTGGCATATTGTCTGTTTATGGTGCTGTGGCCTATATTAAACTTGTGACATGAGCCAGTTTATGAGTTCAAATAGCTTTTTTCATTTTGCCGGGTAATCAAGCCACCATAACTTCGACTGTGTTCCAGATACACCATAGTTCATTCGGATGTTGCACAAACCGGAGCCAAAATCAATGATTTGGGTACCAGAATTGAATTGGAATCGATGAGGGAATGGAGTAATTCATTTTAGCAGAGAATTTTAACGCTGTTAAAAGTTGGTCTGAAGAGCAGAGAATTTTTTCCTCGTCAATTTCAGCATTCGTATTTGTTTGTATATCCCATAATCTGGGTTGGGAACGGGTTAAGCATTTCTCCACATAGCTTCAGATAATGTTGATACCCCCTAAGGTTTATCTAATGGGCTAATGGCAGGTGCCTCTCACGTATGAGAAATGACAATGATCCCCTTCTAATTTCTTTATGCATTTCAGTGATATTCCTTATCAATAATTGTCTGTCAAAACATTTAATGGAATGAGCCAAAATTAACTTTTATCTAAAAATTCAGCCTTAATGAGAGTGAAAAGCTGGGACAGAGCCCAAGAGGGAGGAGGTGGCACGTGACACTCCCCGTTTCAAAAATATCACAGAAAAAAAAAGAGTTAAACAATTACTGCAGTTGCCTCCATGGTAGAAGTGCGTACCTTCAATCCTCAACAACCAGCGTTCAAGTCCTCACAACGAAGTTTTTCCTATTTCCCCACCTGAGCTCTCTCTCTCTCTCTGTTTGTTAATTTTCTTTACTACTTGAAGAGGAGCGTGACACATTCGAACATTAATTTTTTTTTTTCCCAAAAGTTCAGCATATACAATGGAAAGGGAATCACAAACATATCAATTTACATGTGTGTGAATAATTTAGAGATTACTCATCTTTTTACACATAAAGCAAAAGACAGATTTTCTATTAGCTCCGGCATTCATAAAACTTGTCAATATTTTTTATAGTGAAGTGGTTCGACTAGCTAGTTATTTACTAGTATAGAAAAAAAAAAAAAAAAACCCTAATACATTGCACAAAAAATAGAAGTCCAACTCCGTTGAAAATACACAGCCTATGATTCCGATAACAAAAATACGCCTTCCTCTCACCGAATAAATTTCGAAACAGATGCAACTCATCCTACTCTGTTGATACCCTAGGAATGTCGCCCTTGCCATTCGCAGGAGAAACAACCGCAAGGACAACGAAACCACCCAAAACAACAATCAAGATGCCCAAAGAGTTTATTAACAACGCCTCAGTTGAATAGCGTGTTATAATCTGGTTGCTTTGAAGGAAGGTGGCTTTTTCTAGGATACCTGTAGCACAAGTAGCAACAGAAAGGGCATATATGTAAACCCCGAGAAATACATGCCATGGCATCAGGGTAGCTTTGCTGTTTCTCGAACCACCTGGGTACCAGTACGTCGCAAATCCAGCTGCCCACTGTCAACACGAAACTCTAAAACTTGAGCAATGTGATTTTATAAACTTTGTTTTTTTTTTTTTTCTGATTTAGAATCTACTCATCTTTCAAAACGAAATGCAAGTAGAGGTGTTCAGAGAAAGACCTGGATGCCGAACAAAAAGAAGCAAGCTAATCCAAGCCACGAATGCAGACTGTAGAAATTGTCAATGCCCTTGTCAATGTGAAATTTCCAAGCAGCCCATATGCCAATAATGCTCAAAAAGAAAGCCAGGAATTGCAACGAGAGATGAACTAATTTTTTGAAGCTCTTGTTCCCTGAAACAGTCTTGTAAGCTAGCATGGCTGCATAAACCCAGACCACAGCAATTAGACCAAGGATTTTAACATTTTACAGTGCTAGAAAGCCATAAGATGGCTAAGAACTAAATGAAGGAACAGATATCAGAAAACATGCCAGGTTGCCAACCAAACAAAGTATGTGTACAAAGCCATTCCAACTAAAGAAGGTGGATGAAGCTATGTCGTTTCGGTTTTTTAGCACCTGACTTTGCTTGTACCATTCCACTACATGATATTATTTCGGAACTGAACTTAAAGGTGTTAATCCGCGTAACAGCCATTATAGCCATGAGTTAAATAGTGAACATAAAAATCACTGTATCTTGTGGAGACTCCAAATTCACAGCCCTGCTTCTTACTTTTATGGGCCTACACAGAGAACAGATGGAACTATGGATCCAGCGAAAAAGGCACAAGTTCACCTATTTCGGCTATTCCCTAAATCACCGGTCATAAAATCAAGTAGCTATAGGGCTGTCTAATTTGGCATCCAATGACAATTCCTGAAGGAAGTTTTGGCATCCAAATAAAAGGACTTATAAAAACTTACTAGGTAATTACAAAAGAAAGAAAAAGAAGAAGAAGAATAAAGGGGAATGATTTTCACACTCCCCTTTTATCCATTGGCACTCCCTTTTTGTCTTTTACTCATGTGAAATTACTACATTACCCTTACATCTTGAGTCACTTTTTTCATGTGAAGGGCAATGTAGTAATTTCACATGAGTAAAAGACAAAAAGGGAGTGTCAATGGCTAAAAGGGGAGTGTGAAAATCATTTTCCAGAATAAATTCCAAAATCTATAATAAGAGATTAGATACAGAAAAGTACAAACATCTAACACCTCCACGATAAAGCTGAAATCTAAGCACACCAACTATGCATTTAATATCAACTAGTTCAGCTATCAAGGAACATTATAAGGAGATTAAAAACGGTAGACGTAAATCGTTGACAAAGCAAGTCAACGGAAAGCAAAATATGAGACCACTTCCATTAGGTTAACGAACCCTATATACATGCACAAAAAAAAAGATCACTGGACTCGCCAGACTATTGTCAAACTTTCCCAATAAAATAAGAGATAAACAGCTCAGTCATGAGCAAGGAACCAATTTTTACCTTCGCCATTGAGAAGTACGAGACCAATCACCATTAATACAGGATGGACCTGTAAATAAATACCAATGAAGTTAAGGAAAAATGCTCTGCATCCACAAGGACATATAAGGTTCACAAAAGCTGGATTTAACCATGTGTAGTTTACATTACGGACCACCACAAACAAGAATGCAAGCAATGGAAATGCAAAATAGAGGTTAATATATTCCAAGCCTAGAAAAGAAAGTCATTTTAACTCACTTTCACCAAAAAAAAAAAAAATGGAGTACGAAGCATGTAAATTTCCCAAGATAGACAAAAAAAGGTTCAAGATTGATATAAAACTGGATATACCAATGGCCAAGAAAACTGGACAGTCATATTGTACTTTCTATGTGTACCTCATGCAATAAATTATGACCCTATTAAGTCCTTAGACAATTTACCCAAAAAAAAAAAAAAGGTCCTTACACAGATTGATAACATTAAAGCTACCCAGAGCGAAAAATTGACGTGCCAATGTTGAATCAACAAGTAAAATCCTAAACTTGTTCCGTATTGCTGAAGCATAACCTCTAATGTCGAAAGTACGACACGAATAGTAGGTTGGTGGAACAAATTCATTATCTAACAGAAAGGAACCATTCAAATTCTAGATGTCAACTAAAAGTGAAAACTGCCCTATCCATGACCACAACAAATTAATTCAAGTATAGGTAGAGATAGGAACTGCATCTCGTAAGTATGAATTGCTTTAAATGCAGACTAATAACGATTCTTCTTACAAAATACTTCACATAAGCTCTGGCATTCAGACACAATCGGGCTATGTCTGGACAGATCTAGATTCTAAATGAACAGACTGACATTACTATTTCAAGGAAACAACTTGAATTGACTTTTGATAATTCGCATATGGGTTTCAACATTGAATTTGGGAGCACTTCATCACGAGGAATTTAAAACATCAATCTAGCAGAGTGTACGACCATGACTGGTTCGAAATCCTTCATGTTAAAAGTTGTAGTCATACAAAGATCTCACAAACACACCAATCTTCAACCACTATTTTATCTTCCAATCAGCCTTAACAAGCCACACGCATAGCTAAACCTCCTATATTTCTGTCGAAATTCGATACACAATCTATGTATCCGAAATCCCAATCCATCCAAAAGGAGCCTAAAACTAAATTCTGCCTAAAACAACGATCTCAACAAAGTACATATCTTCTACACCCTCTGTTCATCTCCAATATGGTTTCACAAGCCACAGGTATGGCTAAACCTCTTAAATTTCCGTCGAAAATAAATACACAATCTATTCATCTGAAATCCACATCTAACCAAAAGGAGCATTAAATTGCATTCTACCATTGAATAACTTAGCCCATAGATCCATTAGAAGTATAACTGCATTTTTTTCCCCAAATTTCAAGCGATACGAGAGTTACATTTCAGGATTATATCACGAGAATTTCCCTAACGGTACACTACATCAACTAACACCA
This sequence comes from Gaultheria prostrata, assembly GCA_036023075.1. NCBI lineage: Eukaryota > Viridiplantae > Streptophyta > Magnoliopsida > Ericales > Ericaceae > Gaultheria > Gaultheria prostrata. The sequence continues at coordinate 9,840 of JAXBDA010000855.1, forward strand.
CCTACTTACAATAGCCCAATAATGCGGAAGAAAGAAACTAACAAGGAAAGACTCTATAAGGAGAAAGGAGAAATAATAATCAAGTATTGCCGATCTTGCACCTCGCTCTCTCAGTTGAGAGCAGGGATGGATGCACTATGGTGCACGTGCCCCCTCTCAATTTTAGAATTTTATATTTTTTTGAATACTTTTTATTTTAGGAAAATCACAACATGCCACAAAAATTCACATCTTGGGATGTAAAAATTCCTAAAATGGGCCAAAAATTTAGTAGATGGTGTATATACACCCGAAACCAAAACAAGACACACTAATTCATAAAATGAGCAACAAAATTTTTTATGTAAGCCATGAGAATTCATAAAGAGGGTGTTATATAGAATACTTTTCCATATTATAAACTTTATTGCTTATGCTGAAGTCTAGTTTTATATTATTGTGCTTGGCTGTAAGTTTTCGTTTAAGGTTAATAGAAATTGGTGTCCCCACTGTAGGTAATTCCTCGATCCGTCCCTGGTTGAGAGTGCCCAATGGTGGCTAACCAAGCTAGCCCCAATTTGGTTATTATATCTGAAATCCACACATATTCAAAAGGAGCTTTGAATTGAATTCAAACATAGACAAACTAAGCTCATAAATGGAAACATATACATATTATCTGTGTATATGCATATCACGAGAGTAGCCGACCCCAATTGATTGGGAAACAAGGCTCGGTTTAGTTTGGTTTGGTTTATATGTATATCACGAGAACATCCATAACGGGACACTACATCAACCAACACCAACTAAATCAAGCCAAAAAATAGCCCCATAATGAGGAAGAAAGAAACATAGAAATAAAAAACCAATCTTGCCCCATGACCTCTCACTTGAGAATGTGTGGCTAACTGAGCTAGCCCCTGGTTAGCTTCTCTCTCTCTTTCTCTCTCTCTCTCTCTGTGTGTGTGTGTGTGTTTTTTTTTTTTTTTGAAGAACGCCCCAGCCACGTTTACACAACCCAAAAAGGACATCTGAACAAACAGATACACAGGAATTCCCTATATCACAAATGTTTTAACAGATATATTCCTAAATCAAGCAACACAAAGCAAATCCAGGAGACCCGAATACGAGTCGTGACATAATTGCACAAAATTAACCTAGATTTAGGGTACAAGAAATTGGGGGGTGAAAGAGAATTACGTTGAAAATGAGAGCTTTGTCATCAGAAATGAGAGCTAATCCTCCTCGATAATGCACATTCCAGGTAAGCACCAGAGCTGCCACTACGAATCCGATGATCCTCACCACAAGAATGATCGGGAATTTCACCACAGGCACCGCCATCGTCAACTCTATTACCAAAATACGTAGAGCGAGAGAGAGGGAAGAAAGAGTCTGCGGTGGCGTAGAGAGTGGGAGTTTAGATTTGTAGGATCAAAGTATATATATATATATATTCGATAAAAAAAAAAAGGGAAATGATTTCCACACCCCCTTCTATCCCCACACACTCTCTTTTTGTCTTTATTCAACCTGAAATTACCAATTTGCCCTTCATATGAAAAATGTGACTCTTGAAGTAAGGGTAATTTGGTAATTTCAGGTTGAATAAAGACAAAAAGAGAGTGTGTGAGGATAAAAGGGGTGTGGAAATCATTTCCCAAAAAAAAAGTATATCGAATAATGGTAGGTCCGTATTTTATTTGGCTAAGGTAGTCCTTAGGAGATCATTATTCATATATATATATATAGTTCAAAAAATATATATATATGTTCCACTTCTAGTCAGGTCCCTCTCAATCTCATATTTCCCAATTGAATTTTGATGATCCGAGCCATTCAATGTGTTTAAAACATGTTTTTAAGGGCCCCCATGAGGAATCATAAAAAAATTTGACCGGGAAGGGCTTCATTCGAGCAGTTTTCCGTACAAACCGTAGGATATATATTTTATGAAAAACTGCTCTAATGAAGGCCATTTCGGTCATTTGCTTTTATGATTCCTCGCGGGCACCCTTAAAAACACATTCTAAACACATTGGATGGTTCGGATCATCAAAATTCAATCGGGAAAGGTGAGGTCCTGACTTTAACAAAAATCAGGGATCCCAGACTAGAAGCTTTCCCTATTTATATATATACTAACGAATACCCGTGCTTGAAGACACGAAGCAAACCTAAGTGAAAGGCCACATTGATCAAACCCCAAGACCTCGCAGACTTGCATTTTAGTAAGCTTTACAGAATCCGTGCGGGGAGACCAATATGTTGACTACACATCATGGAATAGTACCCGGAAAAAGAAATAAAATATACAATCAAATTAACCAATTAACATCCAAAATCAAAAGAAAAGTTGAAATCGTTGTTTGAACTACCAACCAAAACTCAGGGTACACAGGGGATAAACCCAAACCAAATTATACATATTAACAAAGAACCTATCAACAAAAGGGGCACACCCAAAGCAAAATAGAATCAATTCCTAAGCAGGCTATGGGGAAGATTCCATTGGCTACACAACCAATGATTTCATGGGAGCTGGGGAACTACTTCCAAGGGCTCACTCCGAATCTCATTTTTTTCCTCCACAGCTGCAAGAACCACTTGAGACTTCGTTAAAACCACGCATGGAATGAGGTACCAAGAAATAGATCACTACCAATGGTTAGAGCCAAATGGTTTGCTGAAATCTGATCAGAGAACAAAATTGGATAGAACAATCAAAGGGGTTATACACCTTGGGCTACTTTCAGTTCACTACCCCAGAATAAACCAAGTAAATTTATATGCATCATGTGTGATTCTTGAATACAAAACGGAGGGATGCCCAAATAGATTAACCATTTCACAGAGGGAAAAGCTCACCTATAAGGTAATGGCACCTTGGTCGTGGCATCAAATTAATGTTCTTTTTCATAATGCTAATAACATAGATAATCGCCTAAAGGCACTCTGAAAAAAATTTGGCAGCAAAATAAAGCAACGACATTCCAAATAGGTCAATAAAAAAAACATTCCAAGCAGTTATTAGTCCAACATGAATCCAAATAATACTAATCACCAAAAACCGAACACAGAATCCTAATTTTATGCAGGCAAAAGAGTACAAAAACTATTTCTTTCCCCTTGGCACAGGTTGATTTGCATTTTCCCCTTTCGCACAACGTTAGCTCTTTGTCTCTATTGAGTCACTTATTCTTGCCTTTGGTTTTCCTTTCAAATAAACGAGTACTACAATTAGTTACAGCTGGAACATGAAAAAAGATCTGCTTGAATAGTATGAAAAAAGATAATCGCCTAAAGGCACTCCGAATTCGATTGAAAAATTATATGAGTGGTCTGGAGATGCTCTTAGTTAACCATTAAATTATCATATAATCAATGATTTTGAATTTCAGCGTAGTTAATTAGTTTTTATTTTCCATAATGCATTGGAAGTCCAGTACGATGTGAAATCTTTCATCAATAAGCTTCTTTTCATTTTGTATTATAAATTTGATTGTTGCATTCATAGACCTCCAAATAAAAAGTTATTTTGCGTTCATATACAAAAAAAATTGTATAAATAATAGTACATTGGATATGAACGCAAAAAATTGTAAGTTTGATGTAGTATTGTATACTCCTATCAAACTTAGTTTGTAGCAGAAGTATTTGTGAACTCATTTGAAGAGAGAAAACCATAACATGTATGAGAATTTTGTACCAAGATTAATATAACATTCAACGGATCCAAAAACGGCTTTGTTATAGAGATGAATCAGATGATGAAAGGATCATCATTGATGAATGCCTGGCCTGCCAAAGTGTATTGAACTGGTAATGATTTTCTTGACAGAAGCTCAAGAACGACCTCTGATTCTCAAAGCAACCATTTTCTCAAATTATGTTTGTATTCTCTCATATAGTTCATGCAACCTGAAGATAATAAAAGCTCATATATAAGATGAAGCTAATATTATAAAACAAAATAAAAATAAAAGAATTATGAATCCCATATGAGGACTTTGTTTTCGAGGATCACCTGAAGAGACAAAAGTACCCTTCTATTTCAGAGCTAGTTGTGGCACCTTCAAACCTCAACCTACCCTGACCCTTGTGCATATAGTCTATTACTCTTTTAGTTTCCACCAATATTTCAGGGATCGATTCATATGTTTCCACATAAATTGTCACAAACAAATTAAAAGTTGAGTTTGAAAAAATGGCAAGACTACAATTTCTCAAAGTTAAGAGTTATGACTCAGTAGTATTCTAGTACAGTACAATTTATGTTCACTATATATTCATACAAACCATATGACTTTTTATGAAGCTTTGTTCAGGGTGCGCAACCACCAATATCATATGAATGCAATTTATGAGAGCGGTTTGTTTTGCATGTGAGCTCAGCAAATGCACCTGCACTATTTTACCTAGCAAAACAAAGATACTTTTTTTTTTTTGAACAGAGCAAAACAAAGACACTAGTGCAATTAATTTTGCTCACCAATTAAAAGCGAGCCAACATTACTCTTTTTTGCCTGCCATTTCTGATGTCATTTGATGATCGAAGTTGTTCATTTTGTAGGACTTGGTTTTTTAAGTTTTCTCTTAAAAAAAAAATCAATTTGATGTTGGTTTTTGCTAGTGTTGGTGTTTGCTGGTGTTGATGGGATGAGTGAGGAGGGAGGGAGAGAAAGAGAGAGAACGGTGGTGGGGGATGACTTGCAGAGTCACAGAGGGCGGTGGTACTGGTGGTGGTAGCCTGGTGTGGGGAGGAGAGAGACGAATAAGAGGGTTTTTGATTTTTTTTAAAACAGATCTGAGTAAAAATTGGGTTCCCCATTGGATTGAGTCATATCAAATGAAGTTTTTAAAAATTTGGATTAGGAGTGGAGATGCTCTAAGGCTCATAGCTCTGCACCCAAACAAGATTCTATACCAACTCAACCATTTCGGATAATATCTATTGTATTTAGGAAACCCGTGACATATCAATCCTAAATTTCTAGATCCGCCACTATTAGAGTGTTATAATCACAACGTTTTTGTGGGGATAAGGAATAAACGCACAAGGAAAAAAAAAAGTGAGGAAAGATAAACAACAACAAAAAAAACGATATCATATTCACAGATATACAATTGGGGTGGAAATTACATATTTACCCTAGGACAATGGGTCCGGAGAAAATTAAAACCGCTATAAGAAACGATGAGTACGACTATCATTAGACATTAATTAAGAAGTGAACCTTCTCCGGAACTCCTCTTCGGGTAAGGCCTTTCAGCTGACTGATCGCTTGGGATATGTTAGCCGAGCGAATGGCGCCTTGGAAGGCAAAGAGTAGGAAAGATGGATGTTACCGGAACCACCATCGCTGAAATGCCGGATTTGGAGTGTTCAAAAAGGGTACATTACGGTGGACCAGCGGATTAACAGTCCTCCCAACCTTAGCTTGCATGCTTTGATCTAACCGGGAATCACACGGGGCAAGGTACATGAGCTTCAAAAGCTGCCCAACAGAAATGCAGAAAAGTAATTCAGGCGAAATACCGACATGTGATTGAGAAACAACTGTCAATCTACCTACAGGCTAACCACATATAATCCTCTTTGTTCTTCAGGGTATCACCACAATAAGCTCAAGAACATCAAATGGAGCGAAAATTCTACAACACTCAATTCTTTGATATGTGTTTTCTCGATGCCTTGGCAAACTCCCAGGTGCAAGGAGACTAATAACTAGATCGACCTATGTTTTGTAAATGCAGATGCAAGAAGACTGCTTGGATAGCCCCGATAAAGCTCCAAGCCAAGGCCATAGCAAAACAGGATATACAACACATGTTCCACGGTAATATTTTAGACTTCATAATTGGCTACATCTACAAAGAAATATCCTATGAATAAGCTTCCAAATTGCAAACAAGAAAATAGAAGTTCCAAAACAAACCTGCCAGTACATGAATGTTTGTATTATGTTCCGCTGCCACCTGCATTTTGAAAGATCAGGGAAATTTATAGTAACACTTCAAAATAACAGGAATACAAAGGCAAATGAGCTGAACTGCGGACCAGAACAGAGAAAGAACTAGAAGAAATCCAAGCCCAATCTCACCTTGTGAAGAAAGAATGCTCAGTGTAGTTTTGTTCAACTCAACCAAGACAGATGGCTCCTCCAAGTACTTCCTGTCAACTACCCCCCCAAAAATAACAAATGTGGAACTATCAAGCTAGAATTTCCATCAAAAAAAAATAAAAATCAACAACTAGAATGTCAAGAGAAAATACAATGAAGGTTAAAACATACGTCGAGTGATCATCCAATTGATGATTCTGAAGCATGCAACATCATCAACAGCGAAAATTTGACCACCCAGAACTCCACTCTTCCACTATTCAAACAATCCATCTTTTATATGCGTGGACTTTCATCTACAAGAATCAGCCAAAAGTACCTCCGATTTCAAGCAAAACAAAAGTTGCAAAGAAGAGAAAATCGTTTCCATTACATTGCAACAACGACTTAATTATGCAAGGCAACTTTTGAGGCCAAGATCTTCAGACAACAGATGAAAAAGCAAGATGTGAGGCAGCAGGCTGTTTCCACCAGACTCTGTTGGAATCCAGGTTCCACAGAAGTCAATAACAAACAAGCCAAGGCAGAATTCAAGATCCGAAAACTTGCCAACCCTAGTATATGTATGACTAAGCACAAGCAATCATTACACAATGAATTCAACATGGGGAGCCTTTAAGCCGATCAAACGCTAACTAATTTAAAAGATTATTTCCATAACATACACCCTGGAATGGTATTCCACAACTAAAAATTCAAGTAGAATCCAATCCTACAAGAAAACCCACCGCAAACTCAATTGTTAACCTTTAGAAAGATTACTTGCTTGTCTTCCGAATCAACTCAGCTGCTTGTCTTCCAAATCGTTACTTGTTTGGAGATGATAAAGCATCATCAGAGATGAATGCTTGGCCCGGCGAAGCGTATCAAACACGTAATGATTTTCCTTACAGAAGTTCAGGAAAAAACTCCTGTTCTCAAAGTAAGCATTTTCCAGAATCGCATCTGCATCCTCCGTGTTAAGAGGCATCTGATTTGTAACCTGAAGAGAATAAAAGCTCATATGTATGATGAAGTAAATTTCTACCAAAAATGGCTTAATAATCACAAATAACTTCGTTCTCAGGAATCACCTGGTAGAGACTATGTTTACTCCCACTGCAAGAGGTGTGTGTGTTCCCCTCTGTACAATATTGTTCCGCGTCATGGCATCTGAGATATAAGTCAGAAGGTGATTAAGAATTCAACATTCTAAGACAAATGAAATCACTAAAGACTATAGAAAGTCGTGCATATAACTCCATCATGGCACAAGACAAAAATGACACATCGTTGCAACAGATAACACAAAACCAGCAGGAAAATACTAGAAAGACAATAAAAATAAACGATAACAATAAAAAAAATGATAAGCTATTGTGTTGTTGCTATAAGGAAGACATAGAAAAGAAAATGTATTTCAAACAAGAATCTAACCTATTAAAATGCTAACATTGGAAAACAAATAGAAAAGAGTGCTATTTTCTCTCTAACGGTCTAACATCTTTTAACAAGTCCTTGGTCAATTTATCTGAGCACGTACACTATTACTCCGTTACTTCTCAGCAAGTTTCATAGATAACTAAGTGGGGCCATGTAACCTAGACACTAACTTCTTGTGAAATGCATTTATTTGCCAAAAGCCAACTTCAATAAATAGCTTAGTTCAGTAAAAAAGAGAAGCACATATTTTAATAATTGTGATTCTTGATTGGTTGGTGTAGCACCATGCCTCTCCAAAGGGTGGGTCTAATGCTCATCACGCTTGCCAGTGGCAGGTGCAATCAACTTCTTTGAAATGTCACCCTAACTTCAGAAGTTCTAAATGATCATATTTTCATCAAATTCAATGTATTTTTCACCTTCGTTCTAGAATGAAATGATACCATATGCTAAAAACAATGTAAAATTGCGAGAAATGATGTACAAGACAATAAAAAGCTAACTACCAACGGTACATAGATTTTAAGGCTTAATAACTACATCAAGTTACAAGTGCCGTAGGCACCACAACTAAGAGAACAAAAAACTGAGAAATTGTGATTTCACAAATGATAATTTACCTTGCACATAGTTGAAAGTTTTTGCATATCGGGCAAAACCATCGGACTCCAGTTAGTATCACTTCTTGACAGTGCGTGCAAGTGAATTGTAAGTGGAGCATAAGGAAGTCTTGCTTCATAGTTAACATGGTCTGCCCCAGCTATCCAAGGAAGAGAACAAGAAAAGAAAAAGAAGAAGAATTAGAAGACAATATATCGAAATAAAAGCAATGCTTTTGAAAGAAGAACATAAATGAAATGCTTCACGGATGACATGTTCTTGTTTAAAATGCATGCCAATATCATGTCTCCCCTTTTTCTTTTTAAGGTGAGTTTTACCCTTTCTCCTTGAGGGCAATCTCTCAATTCTCTCACTGAATATTTAGTGGCCCGAAGCCCGAAAGGGCAAACAACAAAATTAAAAGGAGGATAAAAAGTTGCTCTAAGTGATTTTTCAAACCAGAATCACATCTCCTATCTCATAAGAGCTTCCCCATTTGGCAGAAACTTTGATGGGGCCATCTCCAGGCAAACCTGGACTGAGGAGATGGGACCACCGATTCCAACTATGGTCTTTGGGCCTCTAAGATGGCCTCTAACTTATATAGTATTGAATTCGGGTCAAGCCGCTTTAAGGCACAGGTTTAGCATTATTTTGGCCTAATAAATGTCCAAAACATTACCTGAGTGTCCCCACCAATACACACCTTAAGAATAGAAACCTAGTATAGCAAGAGAAAGAACAGTCCAAGTACCAATTATATGAAAACACCTGACTAAGCAAAATCTTATGTTCAAAGGTTAGTGCTTTGTAGGAGAGTGGAGATAGAAAAGAAATTTACTTCTTGCATCAGCAAAATATCTTTAGTTGCATCACCAGAAATTTTGCTATGCCCCATAGCTTGAAATGTTCTCTTTGACGGAACTTTTTTCGCCTTGTTCTGTGAACCTACTTGACTTTCTTGTTCAATTTTCTTGCTCATATCTACAGCAGCAGCTGACCAATAGTCACCGTCAAAATATGGCATGCGAGCTGCAGTTATCTTGACGTTGCATTCTCCAGTAGGAATGAATAAATGATCGTATAAATTAGTGCAGTCCACCACTATATTCTCCTTCGTTGCTTTTCCTAGCATTGACTTGTACCTGTGCCAATGGAACATCTTCAAGTCAAGACATGCTTACACAAAACTACAAGCAGGAATGTAAACCAAAGAAATGTCGCCGATTGAAACAGACAAATAGGCCTGAGTTAAGTATGTATAAGACCTCGTACTACTTTCCGAAAAGGGTGTTCTGAATAAAAGCCTAAAATTTCAAAAACACGAAACTGATAGATAAACATATGCATAGTTGCAAAAGTGTAAGCATGTGAAGGTGTAGAAGGAGAGGAAATGGGAGATAGCAAGCTATTGCATATATCGCATTACACTGAAAACACGAAAACACGGAAGAGATACCACTGGCGCAGCTTGTCAGGCTTCGGAGTCTTCTGTGTCTCTGGATGGCCGCAAAAAATATAATCGTCTCCTTTTACAGGGGGGCATGCCCATATATAGCAAGTTGCAAAACCTCGTTTCTTGCAATAGTCAAGGTATCCTAGCTGAAATGACGTGAACGACATGACGTCAAGCAGCCAATTTTCTTGTTATTTTTACTGTGAATGTCAAGCAAAACTAACTAAATAAATAAAGCTGAAGGAAGATACTTACCAATATCTCATGGTAGACAAAGGTACGAAGAGCTTCGCCGGATGCAGCTTTTATCTCGGGTCTAAAGTACTTCACAGAATCAAGATACGATATATAAACACAACGTTGATTCGGGTGACCACATTCTGAACCAAATTCCTGGACGTACATTGCAAATAGGCATACATCCACACCACCTATTTTTTGAAACAGCAGTAGCACCTATTTGAGAAAATAGACATCAGAAATCCAGATAATATTAAATAACCAACAGCGTAGTTGAGCATGAGGTCAAGCTATAAAGTGACGGGGGAAGTGGTTGATAACAGAAAACCTTGGAGAATTTGCAATAACACCAACATACTCTACGATCTTGTAGGGTATTCACATATACACTGACAGAATCAATTTAAAGAATTGTATGAGATTTGTCTAAAAATTTGTAGGTGATCGTCTTTTATTTCCCCCTTTTTTATCAGCAGATTTTTATGTTACCATGATAGCAAAATAAGTAACCAATATAAAGGAATGACCAGTTGAAATACAGAAATGATGCAGCTGTTAATATTTACATAAATCCCTGCTGAGTTCTTATAGCAACAAATATCAAGAGAAGGAAAATTGTCTAGGGCATTAACTGCTACAAATTTCTCTTACCTTTGATCTGTATGGGAACTCTGTCGGGTAATTCTCATGACTACAGATATCTAAAAACTGCTGATTCACTTTCAAAAGTTTGTTGGTAGATAACACCACTCTGACAACAAGATCTTCTGCTCCAGGTACCTACAAACAGGTTCCATGTGTTATATGAAGAACTTGCAGTGGGTATCTGAAACATAAAAAATAATTTTTCTCTAGCTGATGTAAGTTACACAACCAACAAAAGGAAAACGCAGAATCATGTCCAAGCAAAATGTAATAAGAGAAAAATAGCAAGTAGCAAGTTATTTCCAAGCAAATTAGCAGATATTATGCCCATCTCCGAAAACTGGAGAATAATAACAAGAATAAGACAATAAGTCAAATCTCAAATGCATGTCGCTGTTATAGAACTCTATATGCTGAACATTGAGGTCCAAATGTATCAGCACTTCCCAATGGTAAACATTTTAGCCACAGGACAACATTACTAATGTTACAATCTAGTGTGCCGACTCAACCAACGGTTCAAATCATCATCTGCCAGGAAATCAAACATCACCCTCTAACTTTCAACCATTGATTCAAATCCAAATTCATTAATTAGGTGGATGTGCTCGCCCTATTTTTCATGCATAACAAATATCAAATAACGGAAGGCTGACTGCTACCAGGTATAATGCAAACATATTCGACATTGCCATCCATGAAATTATGAAAGGGTATCACAGATAACGGTGGGCCAGGAAAATTACAGTTCCTACATACTTTTTTTAGTGGAACCAAAATAATACTTTTCTAGACCAGTTGTAATTCGGTCATTTCTGGATAGCTAATATTTTCTATTCTAATTACTATCCATTAAACAATTAACAAAAAGATTTACTACAGTCAAGTGGATAAAGTATCTCATTTAAAATAATTGAGTAATTAATGAAGATGACTATCTAGAAACGGATTTACCTGCCTTCAAGAGTCAAAAAACACAAAAACTTTACAAGAAAAAGGTATATCATGAACGACATTTGCAGCATACCTCATCAACTTTCTTTTCTAAAGCCTTCGCCCTCTCTTCTCTGTCTTGCTTGAGACGCCTAAAGAGCCTCTGCTCAATGTAATCACTGAGCAATGAAGTTGGCAAATCTTTTGCTCCAAAAGCAGCAGTCTTTGGTAAGGGAACATGCTCTCCATTTTTTATGCCTTCAGAGTGGCATTTTGGACAAATGTACACTGCTTTTCCTCCCAAATCCCTTTTTGCGATATATAGAGCGCATACTTGGTGTTGCCAGAGACTACATTTATCACACTGAACCCACTGCAAGAGCAAAATGGCCAAATGGATCAAGTCTTTAAAACTTCCCAATACTTACGGTTAACCATGCATTGAAACTGGAATCTCAAAGGCAAAAATCAATTTGGCCTAGCTTCTTTATGGGTATCGCGGCTATCTCCTTCTTTCATAGGAATTCCATTACTTTTACCATTATAGGCGGATAGCAGAGCTATTAATAGAGAGAGAGGAATTGTGTATTTTCTCTTTCTCGATGTTTGGTGGACTTCTTGTCGTCCAACTCTTGTAAACTTTTATCTCCTTTATAATTATAATAAACTAATAGTTCCATCAACAATAAAATAAATGCGACCACCTACCGGTTCGTCATCTTCATGATCATTCTCCTTCTTCTGAAGCTTTGCCTTGGGAATAGAATTCCCCTGGAATGAGATAGTGCTACGCCGAGACCCCATGAAGCATGAGTTACAAAAGCAATGCTGCTTACCCATCTCATCAACTCCACAATAAATCTTCGAACCATGCTTGATATGTCGATTGCATGATGAGCAAAATTTTGATGTCCGGTACACAAGCATGTTCATAGCACACAATTGGCAGGAGTTCTCAGCAGCATTCTGTGTCAGGGTGCTCCCATCTACGGCCTGCATGATTCTGGATTAGTACTTACGGCAATACAATGCCGAAATATAATAAAGAGCAACAGCTAGCCACGGAAAATGGAACATCAAAACTTTCCAATGGTCGAGAGAATTACTTATGATTTGCTGACCTGGGGCCAATAAAGGTACAGTAAAAAGTACTCTTTATTAAATTCTTCTTTCATAGCTGAGGCATGTGTGCTAGAATTCTAACTTGGACTTGAATGCTTTACCTCCTTTTATTGCTGGTAATTCTACAGGTGTGTTAAATATTCCTCCTCATCTCATTTCAGCACCAAGTGTAGACAGCATATAAAGATTGGCTAGCAGACACCTAATGTTTACAACGACTAAAAAGGACAGGGACCCAACGGAGAAGGATTTATTCAATTTGAACGTGCTTCAAGGAAAGTGAACAAGAAGGTGATCAGGCGAAGTTTTGACAAAGAAGGTGATCGAGATATGGCACCAGAACGAGCATGAAAAAGACCGCATAGGTTGACATGGAAGTTGAACAGGTAAAAATTCAGATGGATCCATATACGGATACTGTTTCCTAGTGGAGAGAAACCATTTTAATTATATAATCAATCAAGATGAATAATTGAAAAGGCAGCAATCAAAAGAAGAGGTACAAACCTGACCAGTAGATTGCCTGAGACTGAATAGATGTTCCTTTGTTTCCTCTAAGGTGAAAAAATCAACCAAAGACACGCCCGCTAACTTTGAACCCCTCAACCTCATTTCTGAATCTTCTGCTCCTGCTATCAAATCACTTTTAGTCTCCACTTTTGCTTGGTCAGACATGGTTCTCATCTCTCTCTCCTCCTCTTCGAGATCATAAGGAAGCACTTCCACACTGCGATAATCCAAAAGGTGAAGCCAATCTGAAATGATCTTTTGGACATTATCTTCTTCTTCTTTGGCTACTGTCTTCAGTTGTTCCTCATGATTGGGACTAATACTCTGTAGTTCAGTCATCACTGCCACTTCTGTACCATCACTCATATTTGAACCAGTGCTTATGGATCCCGGAGTGGGAGTTGACATTGGCAGATCATATGCATATTTTGATGCAGAAGCTTCAGGCCATTGCTGCAAGCATGGGAGTCGTTCAAGTCCACGAGGTTGAACAGCTACATCAGAAACACTCTTTAGTTCAGGCATCAGTGCCACTTCTGTAACATCCCTCATACTTGAACCAGTGCTTATGGATCCCGGAGTGGGAGGTGACATTGCCACGTCATATGCATAATTTGATGCAGAAGCTTCAGGCCACTGCTGCAAGCATGGGAGTCGTTCAGGTCCACGAGGTTGAATCTTTGAAGAAGCAGCTACATCAGAAACTCCAATTCCAGAGAAACTTGGATTCCCCATTTTCAGACGTTTTGACAAAGGGGGTATTTCTTCGGTGGAGCAACCACCTTCTCGTTTTTTAGATCCCTGCGGAGGTTCACCAGTAACACAACAGATTCCGACAGGCCTACACATGTTGGGAATTGTCTTCGGTTCTTTACTACCACCAACAAGCTCTACATGATGAATGGGTGCCCTCTTTAGTTCAGACATACATGCAAATCTTGCAGGCATACACAAGTTGCAGTCCAGACAATAACAGTTCTCAAAGTGGGAAGCAAGAGCGAAAAAAACTTCACAATGGCATTGGAGGAAGTCGACACAAACTGTTGAATGCATATATTCCACGAAGGAAACCCGGCTTCCATATGCATTCATTCTCTTGTATTCCACATAACCAATAAGAAATCTTTGATCCGGTTTTACATGACTTGAATCCATAAGTTCAGTAGCTTCTGTATATCCTGTTCAGGGACGGAATCAGGTTAATCATAACACACATACACAGAAACAGTTTTCCAGGAAAGATAAACTGCAGTATTCGTTTATAGAAATGTAAAAAAGAATGAAATACCATCAAATAATATATACTTACTAATTAACGCGTTTCTAATATCCATGTAAGCCACAAAAACCAGTAACTTTAAACTCAATTGTGTTCCACATTCTTTCTTGTCGTTAAGAGCATCTATAATTGGTATCAAAATCAACGAATGCTTTTTGATCCGTGATCAAACAACTTGCTAATAACTAATTTCTCATCCTGTTATGCAATCTAGTTTGCACAAGTTTCACAAATTAAAGCACATTTCCCGTTGCTAAAGGGTTAGTATAGGGTCTGGCAACGTTTGGATGTACACAACCTTATCTCCCAAGCGGAGAGCAGAGAAGTTGTTTTCGTGACTCGAACCCATGACCACCAAGTCATATCGGGAACCTAACATCTCCCTATACCTAATTTCCCCCGCTCTGACATTGAACGAGGCGGGGAGTCGGGGACGGGGACTATAAACTCGACTCCAACCCGCCCATTGTCATCCCTAGTTCCGCACCTTCGCCAAAGAATTTAAAAGTACGCAAAGAAAAGGAAAAGGAATGCACAAGTGTCTAACAACTAAATGGAACAGTTTCTCCTACATAAGCGGTAAATTTGATTCATTCCTGGTGTTTTCAGACATCCCCTTACTCCCATGTTTCTTTTTCCTTCCATTCATTCACTCAATGTCCGGGCTATCTTACGCCACACCAAACTCGCATTAGGTTTCAAATCAAAGTTACATGTAGACTCACCCAATAAAAGGAGTTAGCACTTTAGGATTTTAGGTTTAGAACGTAAAATCTTATCAGAGAACAAATCCTAAGTCGAGACGAGAGCAAACCCTAAGTCCAAAGTCCTAAATATATAGTTACTAGACCCAAGAAAACAAACACGACAACAACGAGGAGAGAGAATGAGGAGAGAGAAAGAAAAGTACCTGTTGGATCGAACATCGAAGGTTTCCGTCCGAACTTTAGGGGTTTCAAGTACCTACGTTGTTGCGACAATATATAGTACGCATATAAAGGGTCGGTGCGTGCATGCTACTGCTCAAGTCAGGGAATGTTCTTTTAGAACTGAACCTTCTATGGATTTTCTACCCCAAAAGCCCCTGTCTATTTGCTTATCACAACACTTCGTACTCACCATAATTGTAAGGGCAAAAAAGAGAACTTTTATCCCCACGTTGGGCCAGGATTCCACGTGAGCTTGTCCAGCCGCCCTTGTCTTTATTTTTCTAATCGAAATTCGAAATTTAAGGAAATATATCTTGAAATTCACCCTGGCTTTTACTTTTACATTTATATCTTGTTTTTCTAGTTTTTTATCCTAATTTTTTATTGGGGCTTGCTAACGGGTGCACCTTTGCACTCGTTAAGGGTATTACAAATATTTTTTTTAGGTCTCATTTGTATTTTAAAGTACACTTTCAAAATACACTTGTAAGTTAAAATACACATAAAATAGTATGTTTTAAAGTACAAGTGGGACCCACAAGTATACTTTTTTTTACCCGTAACGGATGAAATGTTACACCCGTTAGCATTTCCGATGTTTTATTTATCAAATAAAGAAGGGCTCAGACCCTTACTTATATTTTAAAAATGATTTATTTTGTGACCATTTGATGTAATTTTTTGCAATGGACCTTCAAATTTATGATTTTGCTACTATTAAGCAAGTTTTTACAGAAGGGCGTTTTGGCTAAACAAGTCACATGGCTTATTTTTTGGTCTTTATTCAAATTCTTATTGCATTTGTCAGTTTCATGTCAAACTTTTATGGATCATTGGTTCTTCTCTACAAGAGGAATCAGAAAAGTAAAAATTACGATCAAAATGACAACTTTTTTGAATAAAAACATAACTCAACCAAAAAGTCAGATTTTTTGGGCTTTATTCAACAAAATTTAAGTTAATTTTTTTGTTTTTCCAATTCCTCTCGTTGAGAAGAACTAATAATCTACAAAAGTTTTACGCGAAACTAACAAATGCAAAAAATAAAAAATAAATAAAATTAATGAAGACAAAAAGACACCCCATAGTTCCTACCAGGAGTGAAGTATATGTCGGAGATGACCTAATTGCTCACTCACTATGTATACAAACCTCTACTTCAATTTTTTTATTTAATGCCCTTCAAGTTTGGAATTTTGCCACTAACAATTTTTTTTTATAGATTTTGAAGTTTTTTAATTGGAATACTTAATATCAAATGATATTTTTAATTATATTGTACCTGAATTTGAGTAGAAATACGAGTGATGGCCTAACTGCTCGTTCATTCCGTTTACAAATCATTACTCAAATTACAAAAGGTTCTTTGCGCCTTTCAGAATTATAATTTTGCCTTTACCAGATCTCTACGCACATGAAAATTATACTAAGAGTTTGGCTTTGAAAAAATACAAAGAAATTTATTTTTCTGCATTCCAGGATCGAAACCGACCGACCAAAAACCTAAAAATCCGATCAGCTTTTTCGATCGGTTCGAGTGTGTCGGTTATTTTTTCACCACTGACTAAAATCGCGTGAACGTAAGTATTTTGACCAAGGTAACCAACTTTCATCCTCATTGATTCAAACAGAAAATGGGATAAATACATAAATAAATACAGGAGTTATATTTGCACAAAAATGACACAATTTTCTAGTTTCTAGTTAGTTGAAGACAAGGTCCTCCTCCTCATGATACTCCTATTACCACTCTGCATGTATTCCCTCACCTCCCCTTCATCCACCACCTTCACTTCCTTTGACTCATCAAATGCATTCCCTACAAACAATGGATTCATAAATCCCTTTGATCCTGATGCTGCACTCACCTCATTTTCTTCCCAATTCTCATCATCATCACTTTCACTTTCACTTTCAACATTACTATGTGATTTTTCCTTTCCTTTTCCCTTTGCTTTCACTGCTGATGCCTTGTCTTCAACGAAACTCGATTCCGTCTCCTTTTCGCTGCTTCTATCCGTCGATGAAGTATCGCTTAAAGCGTGGAATATGGTGACACTCTCTTTCCTTGAACCTTGAAATGAATAGCTCCTTGTTTTGCCGTCGGATAACGGGAGGAGGGATTTCGACTTTGAGTTAGTTCTATCCCTTCCTAAACTGTAGGTTGTTGAGAGCTTCCTCTCTATGCCTTCCTTTTGTTTTACCAAATCACTGAGTTTTTCAAGCATTTCATTTGCCATTGCTTCCTCTGCAGCTTTTTTCTCAAGCTCTGTTATCGTCCTATCAAATGCTTTCTTTTGTTTCTGAAGGGAACGCTGAAAACAATGGTAAAATCAGATCATGCTTTCTTTTCTTTCAAATGAAATGAATTTTTTGATTCCTTTGGTTACATACTGATGAAATGAATAAAATCAGATTATGGTTTCTCGGAAACAGCCTCTCTGCTTGCAGGGGTAAAAAGGACAAGTGAAAAGGGACACATGTTAAACTTACTCTCTTTTCTAGGAATTTTCCGAGGTCCTGACCTTGAAGCTTCTTTTTACTCCAAAACAGGCAACAGAATCGGACAACAATACCGAGTACTATCAGAACTGCTGTTTCGAATAGCAGAAACAACGGAATTGCCCTTTCGTTACCTGAAATGCACTATGTTTCATAACCAAAAGTTGTGACACAGTAAATTATTATGTATTATGCATGTCTATAAAAGTACTAAGAAGGTACCTGCATAGATGCTGACATGCTTAGGCTCTGCTTGGGAGCAGCTGGATGTAAGCTTCTGACCTATGGTAAAATGGGAAAATGAAATCAACCCAAATAAAGAACTAAAAAGTAAAGCAAAAAAAAAGGGTGTTTATAAGAGGGAGTTACGTGTGCTGCGGCATGGAAGCGGGTTTCCAATCTCTGCATCAAATGGGGCAAGTTAAATTGCAAGCTCAAAAAAACCATGAGGGAGCTTAAATGAAGAACTATGAACAAGTAATTAGAAATTTACACAAAAAGAATAATTGAATAAACAAAGAATGGCCTTTTATGACTAGACAAAATTAGGAAAAATAACATAATTGACCTTAATAGTTCTGTATTTTTGAACTTTCACAAGAGGATCACACCCTACAACTTTCATTTCAGGTAAAAGCTTCGTGTTTGGTTGCAGTTTTCAGAATCTGTTCTTTGGATTCAAAAAATTTTTTCTTGACTAACACAGATAACTTGTCCATTGTACTTGTAACAAATCAAAATTTGAAAAACCCTCAAAAGGTGCTATACTATTTTTCGAAACCCATTCAGCTGAAAAAATGAACAAGATTTCAAAACTGAGAGTGTTTGTACTTTCTGAGTTAAAATCCACAACAAAACAGGTTTTCTAGAAGCAATAAGCATATACAGTTCTCAACCGATAAAATCATAATGACACATCCAGTGGAATCATTTACAAGCCCTAAAGTTTTACTGAAGAATCTCACTTGAAGCAGTAATAAAGGCGAGCAGGATCCTTTCATCCAGCACAAAATATTGCAGATCACTCTTCAACAATGATGAAAATTGACCTGATGCTGTCACCGGTTAAAAACACTTGGAACATTTTAAGCAGTAAAAGGTTGTGTGTCTGAAACAATAACAATGCATTTTAAGCAGTAAAAAGCTTGTGTGTTTGAAACAATAACAATGCATTTTAAGCTGAATGACAACAATATATTGATCTGGGTATGTACGTACGTACCCAGACCAAGATCATACGTTGCTGCTTTTTTTAAACAATAACAATGATTTAACACAATGGTATCAGAATTACCAGGATAGCTTTCGGACCAATAGATGGATCCAGTAGCTGGGACAAGCAAAGTGAAGACTACTTTCACAGGTTTCAAAGCTGAGATGTAATTGTATTCATCGATTGTGTGACTGGTTTTTCCATCCATTACGGTCTGAGATATGTAGACAGCATATCCAGAGCAATCAAGAAGTGGACTAAATTGGAGTACAGAATCTTGTGCACCTGCTTTTGGGAATTTCTTGACAATCCCAGTTGGTGAAAATGAGTACAGGAAACCATCCAATGATCCAATTGATACCCAGCCTGTTATAGGGATTGAACATACAGAAAGTGAGTTCATTGATTGTATCCTCTGAATGTGTAGAGATACAATGCCGTTCATTTTTCTACCATAAATAGTTTCGAGAATTTCGGAACATCTTTCTAATGCTTTTTACAAAATCGGTTGTTTGCCACAAAATCAAATATCAAGTTTGAAGAGCTCAACTAAAACAAGTTTTTGAAATTCTTTCTGAAACAAAGATGATGAAAACTGTTCCAAGTTCATCAACAACATGCTGCTGGTCCCGTACTTGCTCCACAAATAAGTAATGTCTTGCTCCAACTCGCAGACTTTTTGGTGCAGTAAGTTTGCGGGTATTAGAGTCATTTAGTATCCTCTAGTATTAGGAGGGTCCTTGAGTTTATAAATAGATACTATTACTTAGACTCATTGTATTCACTTTTCCATCTCGATTAGTCCTAAAAACTTGTGTGCAAGTTCTGTCACGCAAACCGTTTTCTGAAAAAGAAAAAAGAAAGTTGACTACTTTTTCCCTTTTCATGACATGATTTTGTCATGCAACACGCCAACTACTTACCATTGGAGTCGATGACTGGAGCACAATCTGCTGTACTTAATGGCCCGATATTTCTTTGCCACAAGACTGTTCCAGTATTAACATCTAGCGCCAGCAAAATAGCCTTAACTGCTAAAGTAACGTACAAACGACCATTGTTTCCAGGAGTGATGGTAAAACTCTTGTCGAACTCACTCAAATCCTGTACCCATTTAAAGCGAGGGCTCCGAACTGACAAAGAATAAAGTTCTCCTTCTGTATTTGAGATCTGCAAGTAAAACACAGAAGGTAAAGCAAGGTTTTTCCCTATGGGCATAGGTAGATTAACCTTAAGATAGAAAAGCTTCCAAACTGGTTTTAGTTCACTGGATGAAGGGACAACAGGAGGACAACAAAAAGAAGTGAGTTTTGGGTGAGGAAATCTTCATCAAGGCAATATGGAACAAAATCATAACGGAGATCAAGTTGCTGGAGTAATTTCCAATACAACATCATTTTTTCCTTTCCCCTTATAACAAGACTGATTTGGAAAAATCAGTCAATCATTAAAACTTTCGATACTGAGAAGTATACCGAGAGCCTGATTCGTTTTCTTAGTGCCCTGAACATACTCCAATTAAATCCAGATGCAAAAATAGGGAACTAATTAGGGTTGAGAAAACCATACATATAAACTAGCTTCACACTGGTCAATCACGGGAATTGAACGAAAATAGCAATCTTTGACATTTTTCCTGCAACCTTGTCGATAACCATATAGATAAAGCACAGGTCCAGCACTCCACAGCAATTGGCCTTGCAACCTGTACGCAAAGAGTCCCCTAGCTTTAACATTGATGAAGACGGATGAACTCAATGTGCTTGCTGCTATCCCCATAATTTCACCCCCTTCTTCTCCTGGCTTTGGACCAAAGAAAACCTCTACAGCAGGTTCAGAGGTTCCAATATTCAATGGATTGATTCTCAACACTCTATTTTCTGCAACCAAGTAAATCTGCCATGATTGGCCTTGAGTCAATAAGCACATAAGGGTGCAACTAGGATAACCCATTGGACTATGATTATGGAGAGGCATTGACTAAAACTATACAAGGTAACAAATGCAAAAGGAGTCCGTAAGAACCATATAATATCATAAACCTCAAACGCCACCTAAGCTTGCACGTGTTACTATGTAAGGAGAATTATATTCCTACCAGTGGCGGACGCAGAATTACCAATTTGGTTTGGTTTGTGGGGACCACTCTTCAGTAATTTTACAAAAAAAAATTCAAAAGTGTACCTCAAATAGGAAGAAAATTAGGGGCCGTTCAGAGGCCAAACACCCCCTTGCACCCCCTGGGTCCTCTCCAGATTCCTACTGAAAATTCATACAGATCGTGACCAAAATATCCGTAAATAAGGGCGGAGACAAGGGGGTGCAGGGGATTCCCTACCCCTGTACAACTCCAAATGTTACCCATAATCATGCATACTAAATTTTCAGGTTAATTTAGGAAAGTTATATGGGATTGGCCCCTAGATGTTCCTTGAGTGGAAGAAAACTTAAATATATGTGTGGAAAAAGCCCCCTAAAATTTCAAATTATTAACCATGTTTTGGTCGCACTGGTGAAATTAAACGTTAGCTGTGTATAATTATATACACACAATCTCGTCTACCGCCAAAGCTAATTAGTAGCAAATGCAAAATATACTTAGGAAATCATTTTTTTGTTATCTTTTGATATACATGGATGTCTTATATATAAGAATGGTTATTTTGTTATCAGCGCCGAAATAGATGTGATTTCGTCTTCGGGGCCCCGAAATAGATGTGATTTGGTCTTTGGGGCCTGGTAGTTACAAATCATGCGTCTGCTGCTGACCATATATAAAAAGCATCGTGCGTGTTGCTTTAACCGGAAAGGCCCATATTCAGCGACATCATTCTCTATCAAAATTCTATACGAAGTTAGCATCTATACCTTATCACCGAGTACATAGATCATGTTACCAACGTACCAGAAATAGCATGAAAAGTAAAATGCTAAGAATCACAACATTCCCATAATGCAAACAGAAACCCCAAAAATATCAATAAAACCAATTCCAAGTAATTCAAACTTGATCACAACCTAGCATTAAATCTTTAAAAAAAAGAACCAAGCAAAGAAAGCTCTCTCACCTTTCTTGAACCACCGTGAATCGGAGCTATTCCGGCATTACAAGTATAATTCAGGTTCACAGTCCAAGCAATGGACCCATTACTTTCAAACGCAAACAAGTTCCTTTCTGAACAACTGTAAACTCTTCCATCGTCTCTAACAAGAGGTTTCGAAAGCCTACGAGCACTTTTTCGCCAAGGCTCCTGAGCTGAAAATCAAAAGGATTCATGATACTGGAAACTGAAAAGAAAAATATCTGGAATTTCACAAATTGACAGAGAAATTGAGAAAGAGAGAGGGAGAGACCTGAAAATAGGTGGGGACTAGGAGGGTATTCTTGGAATTGTGGCTGTAATGAAGCAATGAAGGAGGATCGGAGGAAGAGGAGAGAGAAGAGAATTGACTGGATCGGCATCAACATTTTCTAGGGTTTGGTTTTGGTTTGATTTTGATTGTGTTTGTGTTTGAAATGGAAGAAACGGTTATTTAACCGCCTTATGCAATTGGCGGGAAGTGGAAACGCGAGTTGAACCGTTTTGCCTTTTCTCCCGCTCCGTTTTGATTTGTCTCATCATAGAAGACCCGATGACCCGAGTTATAGAAACGGACTCGGCGCCACAGCCGTTCATCGCAATAATTAATGGTCCAGATTTACAAATACTTTTGAAAGGATGAAATCATGCGAACTGCCACAAACAAGTTGTTTTCTATATAAACTGGAAACCGCATTACTAGAAGTCATGTGTCGAATTAGGGGCTTGGGGTTTTTTTTTTTTTTTAATGTACATATAAGAAATTGTTCTAGGTTAACCTAGAGAACAAGGGATGAGTTCTTACGATAAGACTTGCCCTGATTAATGACATTTACGACTCCTAAGGGCATCCGCATTTCAGTGTTTTAGACCACTTTTGTAATTTAGTGTAAGATCCTAGGTAGCTAACAACAAAAACCATTTTTTTGGGCTATATTTGACAATGTTAGAGGCATTTTGAGGCACCCACTTTAGGGTCAGACTTCATCCCTTCGTTTGCTGCAGCTTGTACGGCAACGTTGTTTTGCCTGGGACCCAGCCCAAGACTTCGAGAGAGAGAGAGGACGGCAGAAGGGGTCAGAAGAGGAGAGAGGGGGGCAGAAAAATAGAGAGGGGATTGTACTTTTACCTTTTTCTTTCTTTTTCATTTTTTCCTTCTTAACTAACACCCTAACAGCTCCTCTGGCTGGAGAGAGGAGAAAGGAAAAGAAATGGGAGGGATCTCCCTTATTAGTGAGAAAAGAGAAGAAAGGGGATTGGTTTCTCACCCTCTCATCCAAACAACCCTGGGAAATCAAACTCTCTCCCTCCTATTCCAGTGACCAAACTCTCTCTGGCGACCCTCCGCCAACTCTTCGGCGACTTCAAAACTCAATTTTGATGACAGATCTACATTCGCCTTGACGAGACGAAGACAACGGTGCAAGTACGACGATGATCCGATGAAGGGGTGGACCACACGGCTGCCGGAAGTCGACGACGTCTCCCCTTTCTCATTGAATCGTGCCACTTTTGGCGAGAAACGAAATGGGGCGTTGGAGGTGATCCGGAATCTCACCCTCTCCCACCCTCTCTCTCGCCTCTCGCCTCTGTGGTCGTCCAAAAGAGGGAAATAAAAGGGTTTCCGTCGATTCCCTTTCTTCTCTCTCGAAACCCCTCCATCCAAAGGAGAGGGTAAAAATACCTTGACAATGTCAAACGAACCTCTTTTTTCATTCACTGCCTAACAATCCTCTAACACAATTTTTGGGATCCACTTTCAACACCGTGCCACATAACCAACATTTTTAAAGAGTTCAAATACAGATGCTCTAAGATATGATTGCGAAGTCTATTTATTTGCCTTGCTATTCGGATTTTGATGCTTGTTATTCACATTGACTTTAGTACAACATCAAGATCGAACCCGATGTGGTGTTCTGTTGAAGGAAACGCGGCAACCGCCATATCACTTGGGCTTAGAGAGCTCTTCATTTAAAAAAAATTAACCCTAAGATTCAACATCCAAAACCCAAACCCAGCTTAGGGGAAAATTTTCTTTACTTTTGTTTACTTTTTATACTTTTTTGTTTTGTTTCAAAATTGAATTCACCTCAACGGGAGAAATTCGTTTAAAAGTAATAGGTTTTGAGCAAAAGCTAAATATTCACTAAATTTAAAAACATGTGCAGTTGGAAATCAGCACCAACATAGCCACAAATTAAGTTGCAAATTGACCAGTTTCCCAATTACGCGTTTAGAAACGAAAGTTCAAGCCCATAGCATATAGTCTCAACTATAAATCAACTGTTAACCATGGAGCAGTGTCTGAAGACAACACAGAGGCTGAAAGTCATTAACCTTGTATTTCTCCAACTGTTTTACGGTTGGAATCAAGAGAGTAAGAAAGACCCCTGTTTGCTTCAACTGTTTATACATGCAAAAACGGGAGACAACAAGGTAGAGTTCCTAAGAGATTATTAGCAGAGGTTTAATCTATCGTTTATAAGCATTACTTAAGGTTTTCGTTAAAAATCTGGTGATTCTGCAAAATCCGACATTGATGCCATTCTACCGGAGAGCTCTTCTGTCCCTACGGGCAGTTACCTGAACCACCATCTCTGAACCGCAGAAAGTGGAGTGTTCAAAAAGGGTGCATAACTTTGGACCAGTGGACAACCGGAGAGCTCTTCTGTCCCTACGGGCAGTTACCTGAACCACCATCTCTGAACCGCAGAAAGTGGAGTGTTCAAAAAGGGTGCATAATGTTGGACCAGTGGATTAACAGTCCTCCCAATCTTAGCCCACACGCTTTGATGGTAACTGGCAGTCACCGGGGCATGATACATGAGCTTTAATAGCTGCACAACACAATTGAAGAAAAATGATTAAATTCTGAGACGTGATTCAGAAACTACGGTTAATCTCTCCTACGGGGTAACCGCATATAACCCTGTTTGTTTTTCAGGGTTACAGCTAACAAACTTGAAACATCAAATGCAGTCAAAATTCTAGAATGTTCAATTCTTCGATTGTGCTGGGTCTTCACATTGTACGGTATGTGGTTGACCAAATATTATCGTCCTAGCCTCAAAAAACTCCTATGTGCAATTTTGATAGTTATCAAACTAACAACCCGATCGACCATTCGACCACCATGTTTTGTAAATCCAGATGCAAGTAGAGTACTTAGAGAGCCCCAATATCGCTCCAAGCTCGGACCATCGTCAAACTGTATAGCACATGTTGGACTCATAGTTACATTTGAAATATAAAGCCCATTAAAATTGAATCCAGATGGGAACAAGGTAGGTTCAGGGGAGACTAGATAACGCATATCACAGTTCAGAATCCCATCCCAAGCCCAAGAATGTCAGACTCGCGGACTTCACAAATTACAAAACAAACTTGTAGTATAGCATGGTCCAACACATCCTACTCCAATCTTAGAAGGATGGGAGGGTAAGAATAAGTGTTATGTAATCTTTTAGACTTCATAATTGGCTACTCTGCTAAGAAAAGCTTTGGATAAGCTACAAAAAATGTAAACATGAAGTCAAAAGTTCCACAGACTGTAAATCAAACAGAAGTTAAAACAAACCTGCCAGTACATGAATGTTTGTATTATGTTGCGCTGCCACCTGCATTTCAAATGACGAGGGGAATTTAGAAAATACCACTTAAAAATAACAGGAATACAAAGGCAAATGAGCTGAACTACTGACGAGAACAGAGCAAGAACTAGAAGAAATCCAAGTCCAATCTCAGCTTGTGAAGAAAGAATGCTGAGTGTAGTGGTGTTTGACTCTACCCAGACACATGGCTCTTCCAAATACTTCCTGTCATCCAATAGAATATTAGTACTTCATGTCACACACCCCAGAAAAGTTAAAAATGTGCAACTATCAAGGTATAATTTCCAGACAAAATACAAAGAAGGTTACACACACTGTTCTTGAACTACTCCACAGTATTTAGTAAACATGAGGAATTCCAGAAGCCTGTGCAGAAGGTAGGGATGATAGTAAACAGTGCACGGTAATTATGTTAACAACAGCCAAAATAAAAAATTTATGAAATCCATAACGAAGACTCAAAAAAAAAATCACAATAGAACATCCACATGATTAATACAAATAATCAGATCTCCTTTTACTAATATCTGATCAAATTTGACAAGTCAATCATCATAGAATGAACTACAAGATTTCTCAACAGCAATATGGATGCAAGTATGCAACTCTCAGGAGCTAAGAAACACCAACACCTCTCAGGATACCCGTATTGCAGTGTCCGGACACGGCAGGACACGTGTCCGGACACGCCACGTGGATGGGGACACAGCTAATTTGAATTTTGGAGGGGGACACAGCTGGGACATGGATGGGACACTGATGGGGACACGGATGGGGACACGACGGGGGTAAAATTTAAATTTTTTAAAAATTTCTGGGGTAAATTTATAATTAATCAAAACTTGGGTAAAAAAATGTAATTTGGCCATATATAAGATCTCCTCCTCCTCATCAGTCGACAGAACTTTCTGGTGAACCCTAATCTGATACGCTGCCGCTGCATTTTCTAAAAACAAAATTAATATATATATAATATACTCCCTCCGTTCCAAAATGTTTGCCCCCTACGAAACTACGTGCAATTTTCAAACTAAAAAATAATGTATTTATCAAAATAATTTTCAAATTTTTTTTGCACCATATTAAAGTTTTCAATGAGATCTATCAAACAAGATCCATATTGCTTAGAAAATTATTTTTGTAACTATATTATTTTTTAGTTTGAAAATTACACGTAGTTTCGTAGGGGGCAAATATTTTGGAACGGAGGGAGTAATAAATAAATAAATATACACGTGGCATGTCCCCCACCATGTCCGTATCCCCATTTTTTCAGAATTCCCGTGTCCCCATGTCCGTATCCGTGTCCGTGTCCGTGTCCGTGCATCATAGCTTAGGGGGTAGCCGGAACACAAATGAGGGGGCTGGAAAGCTTAAGGTCGTCCATTGCCAAGAAAAGAAAACAAACTGAGACTGCCATTTTAAATAAACATTTGATTAGAGGCTGAAACTGTCGCTATAACCTAATAATACCAAGAAAAAAGTAGTACCCATTAGGCCATAGCCCCTAAGACTCCAGACCAAATCAAGCGTCACAAACAGAGGAAAGTTTAAACCGTTCTAGCAATTCCATGACTAAAAGCTGCAATCTGAAAAAATTCCATTCATTTCAACAAAAACTTAGAGATCGCTTACCTGTACAAGGAAGAACGGCTAAAGTTACGTCTAAGGAACTTGGCAACATGTTCCAAAGCCCAGCATAATACGGGAATCAAAGCAACTGAACAAATGCAGCATCAGTATACAAGGGAGCAAAGGGGAAAAACAAGAAGCAAGAAATGAATACAAGAGGCCAAGTGATACTAACATTTGAGGTGAAGATGTGAAGTGACAAAAGTAAGACAGTAAATGAAGTAGATAAAGTCCTTCGTTGCTATCACAGACTGAAACCATACTTGCAGAGCCTGCAAATTCCATGCCCTAGGTTTCTGCAGATGAGATGAAAGGTTAGTAAAAGAAGCCCAAAAACCATTATAACCCAGATTGACTAAAGCATAAAAAATAACTTCGACTAGAACAGCAAGGTTACCCCATAGAGAGAGTACAACGAATACAGTGAAGAACATGCTGTGCCCATAAAGGAAAGCCAGTATGCCCTGTTTGAAAGATTTTTTGGTACAAGAGGAATTATAGCAAGCACAGCCACCACAAATACCTGGCCAAAAAATAACACGATATTCAAAGACTCATAAGATATTTCAATGGGTGCTCTGCAAGCGACAAAAACCAAAGGAGGTTGGTTACATTACGAATCCCACATTCATTTCTAGTTGAAAGTTAACTATTGGTGATCTGTATTTGAAAAACTAGCGTACTTAAAATAATTACAGCAAGCTGCATCATGCGGATAAATAAGGACTATGGTGTATATCAATTTAAATTGAGCCTATTTCACGATGCAGCTTGCTGTAATTATTCAAAGTAAGCTAGTTTTTCAAATACAGATCACCAATAGTTAACTTTCAACTAGTTTGAAGTTTGACAAGGAGTCCATTCAGAGATGTTTGCACCAATCCACATTCATTTCTATATCACTATACAAAAGCATACCCAAGCATTGACAGAAAAATGAATGGTTTGCCGATCCCAGCGCAAAGAAGTTGGAGTTGGAGCTGCAGTTGTTGATGACCCTGATGTTCTAGTAGTTGATCCTACAACATAAATTAGGGTAATCTAATTATAACAGCAATTCCCTAATTGCTAAAGAAGACGCAAAATATTTTCTGAGTTACTTTGTCGTGCTTGGTCATTTGGAGTTGAATATGACGATGGCGCTGGCCTTGCTGACTGAGAGGAACTACCAGACGCAATTGCCTCAACAACAAGATCAGGATCCTGTGCATTACAAAAGCATCCCAACAATACCAATAAAAACCAAACGCCAAAATCCAAAGCCCAAAACAACAGTTACATAATTTACAGTTCTAACTCTGAAAATCAAAACAAGAATAACACGGAACAAATGTCAGGTAAAGATATCTATCAAGTATGAATAGAACCAGAGGGTAACTAAAAAATCAGCAGAAGATATCCCAAATCTTAACTTTTGCAAACTTAAACCACTCAGAAAATAAACTACAAAACCAGCCAACCACCAACAGTATAACACAACTGAACGAAGCCTCAACCAATAAAATATAGTAGTACTTCACTACCTCAAGCAGTTTTGCCAAGATCCCCAAAATTAACGTACGGGAGAATCCAACTCAAATAAGATTTGTCCAATACAGTGTTGGTCGAATGCGCAACACAATAGAAACACAAAGCCAAAGCTTAAATGCCTGAAAGACAAAGGCCCAACCACAACACAAAAAAGAAAATGACATTCATTGGGTGCAATGTTTTTTTTTTTTTTTTTGTACAAATTGATTGGGTGCAATATAATTAGGAGAAGGCCACACAGTGACAACATGGACAATAGGTACATCACTGTCTCATTGTGTGTATAACCAAAAAACTACATCGGCAAAGTACGAAATTGATAGTGTAAAAATCTGTACAAAAAATTACATAAAGCATACATGTCTAAAGTGTCAACTACTGATAATCATCGACAGCTCAAAATCAAACTTCACCTCAGTAACAAAAAATACCAAAAACTAATCAAATGTCAAGAAGCATAAGATCACAACTCTATGCATTACGAAATAGATGGTAGCTATAAAGCATAAAAGGAATCATTCTCTATCCACGGAAATCCATTTATTAAGAACAATGTAGAAGGTAAAAGTGAAATAAATTACACAATCCAACATTTGAAATAGTCTAATTGAAAGATCTAAATATGTACATATACAAAAATTATTTAACCAAAAGTCAGATCTCAAACTGAAGGCAAAAACTACTAAGACCAAGTAATTCTTCATTTCTGTTACTAAGAAAACTAGACATCACAAGAAGATTGCTACGCAACCAAGAATAAACATCAGTCGGTAAAAAAACCATCAATGAAATGTTGAAAATCAAAGCTGCGAACTGAAAACTCAGTTGAAAACTTGAAAATCATGAGAAGAAACCAAGGTTCTAAAAGTCACGGGGCACTAGTCGGCTCCTAGTGCCTAGGTAAGATTAATCAGCGCCTAGGCAAGATTTTCTATTTTTTTTTCTATTTTTTAAAAATATTCTCCTACCCCTTCCCCAAGTTTTGAGAGCAAGTACATCCACATAACTAGAACAAAACATCAAATAACATGGAAACTAAGTAATAATGCGAAGTTCAAAGATCAACTAGGTACTGGGTTTGCTGGAAATAAGTTTTATATCATATGAAAATTACACCAAAGCCCCTTATACTATATTACCAGGACAGTAAAGCCCTTAATTTTAAAATCAATCACCTAGCCAACTAATCACCAATTAACAGCGCCTAGATCACCGCTTAGACCCCTGGGCAAGGCGGCGGGGTACTGCCTAGCCCCTAGGCGCAGATTAATAGGCCGCCTTTTAGGACACTGGAAGAAACATAAACTAAGAGAGTGGTAAAATCAAGAACAAACTATGCAGTAATATGCTTTCATATATACGTATATACAAGCCATAGTAATTATAATCCCATGAATCAAATGCATAAATCCAGTCTAGGTAAGATTAAAGGTATCAGTGAAAATCCCACATTGATAAAGCAAGAAGTCAACAAGTTAAAGGGAAAAAGTTTTAATAACAAAATTAGAAAGAAAGCTAACGTAAATAGGACCAAAAATACTCAAAAAAATCAGTTCTGCGTATTCCAACACGAAGGAAAACAAATAATGAATAGCACGGAGAAGAATCACATTAACAGAAGTAGAAAACAATTTCACTTCAGTAGTGTTCAACTCTTGCTTCAAATAAGCTCATGGTACAGTAATACTGGTCAAATTCAGAGCCACAGCAAACAATCAAAAGAGTACACCACGAATCAATTATTTCAGTATAACACCAAACTATTTCTAATGCTCAACTCTTTGAGTTAAATTCACGTAATTCTCTAAAGAATGATCAAAAATCTAAAGCCACAGAGCAAAGAATCAACAGAACACGACCAAGAATCCCTTTTTTCTGCAGGAAACCCAAATATTTCTAGTGATAAACTCTTGTGTTAAATTCACCTAATTTTGAAATAAGAATGATCAAAATTCAAAATAACAAAACAAGAATCAAAAGAACACAACCAAGAATCTTTTCTTCAAAAGAAAACCGCATTAGTTCCAGTCTAAGTTACTCGGACTCGGGTGCGAGGGTCGGGTGCGGGTGTAGATCCGAGGATCGGATACCTAAAATCAAAAAATCGAGGATACGTGGATATGGATCCAAATTTAGACACGGGTGCGGGGATACGTCACGTATTTTTAAAGATATTTTAAAAATATGTGTAAAAAAAATACTTTGATTTTAAAAAACTCACCAGTTATTTAGATTTTATTTATTTCAAACACAAATATTAAAGCAATAGTAAATAGTAAAGGGTAAAGACATGTTTTTATAGTCCATTATTAAATAAAATGTCTTTATTGCCCATTAGGTTAAGAAATGCAAAGCCCACTTAATGAGATGGGCCAGATGGCTACCCTATAAATGTTGGCCCAAAAAAAATTTAAATGGGCAAGCTCTAAGTAGTACCCATTTAGGGTTCTCTGCATCTGAAATTAGAAGGGTTCTCACGAAGCAGCAGATCAGCCGACAACCACTCGCCGACACCAAAAGAACTAAACCTGCACAGAGACGTATCCGGTTTTTCCCAGCCAGATCCAACACGTATCCCGCACCCGTGTCCGTGAGGATACTTCGCCCATTTTGGGGGATACGTGCAACATAGGT
The DNA here is from genome assembly GCA_036023075.1 of Gaultheria prostrata. Classification (NCBI taxonomy): domain Eukaryota; kingdom Viridiplantae; phylum Streptophyta; class Magnoliopsida; order Ericales; family Ericaceae; genus Gaultheria; species Gaultheria prostrata. The sequence continues at coordinate 41,291 of JAXBDA010000855.1, forward strand.
TCCAGTAGAGTTCAACACTTGCGTTAAATTCAAGCAATGCAATCCTCTAATGAAAAGACTGTGATATGAAAAGAAATAAATAACAATTTATAAACATGAAAAGAACTAGTAATAGGAGTAAAAAGTACAGACAATGACAAAAATTCATATTATATCCTAGTAAGACTGACCAAAATTCAAAGCATTGGCAAGAGAGGAACATGAGATGTTTTGAAGGGATAGAGAATCCTTTGTTTAAAATCAAAAGTTTTTGACTAGTAGCTTGTATAGCTGGGACAAGAGGGAATGCAATCCCTCTATTGACCAATTCATAGACATTCTCATGTTAGTGTATAGGGCTTTTTTGTCTGAGGCCTTGTTTTGTACATGGGTGGCATTCCCTTGATGCCTAATTACTTATCAAAAAAAAAAGTACGATCAAGACCCAATTTTTCAGTAGAACACTGAATTACTTTCTAATGCTCAACACTTGTGTAGTTGTGTCAAATTCACGTAATTCTCAAACAAGGCTGATCAAAATCCAGAGCGACAAACCATAAAACCTTTCCAGTAGTGTTAAACTTTTATGTTAAATTCAAGCAATCCTCTTATAAGAATGATCAAAATTCAAAACCCTCAACCCAAATTATGACTGAAACCCCTATGAATTTCATTTGATCACAGGAAGATTCCAAGAATAAATAGAAGGAGAGATAATGGTTATACTTTATACACATGGGAGGAGTTTGGTGATAGTTACAAAACCCACAACCCATATTACGCCCTAGGGTTGTTTTCGTAGTGTTCAACTCTTGCTGTACGTACTTATCATTCTAGCGAGAATCATAACAAATCAAAGACACCGAACAAAGAATCAACAGAACACGACCAAGAATCACATTTTTTCCAATAGAAAACCATATTGTATTCAGTAGTGCTCGACTCTTAACGCTAAATTCATCCGACTCTGTACAACTTTTTATTTTGATAACCCGAGTGTGTGCCAACCGACGTGCACCTCAACTAGTCCTGGGAGATCAATCCGCCGTCCAATAGCAGGTACGCCATTTCAAGCCAGAGCAATGAACGGGCCCAAAGGAGTTGATAGCACTAAGGTTTTGAAACTGAGACCGAGGGCGCAAACCCTAAGTCCCAAGCCTCGGGGTTATTTACTTCTCTACATAGAATGACCAAAACCCAAATCAACAAAGACAATAAATAGAACACTGCAAGAATCAATGTTTTCAGTAGAAAACCCAATTTGTTTCAGAGGCGCTCATCCGCTAAATTCAAGTAATTACCAAACAAGAACGATCAAAATTCAAAACCCACAACCCAAATTACGACTGAAACCATGGTTTCATTCAATCACAGAATAGATAGAAGAAGATGTGGGATTTATAATCATAAGGGGGTAAAAGAGTTACGTACGATGTAACGCTGGTAGAACTTGTGCTTGTAGTGGTCGACGACGTCGGAGCGAGAAGCCAAGTGAGGAGGGATGAGTATGTTTGACCAGTAGTCTGCCCATCTTGGGTCGTTTTCGTAGTCGTACGCCGCCGCCGCTATCTTCTTCAGCCTCTGCGTATCTTCTCCTCCCCCCATTTCTCTCTCTCTCCTCCCTCTCTCTCCTACTACGCGTTGGTTTTTTGTCAGATCGATCGATGGAGAAGAAGGGTCGTGGTATCTTCCGGGAAATTGCGGTCACGCAGCAACTGCCTAGGGCCTACGTTTCTCATGATCATTAAACGGCGTCGTATGGCGTTTCCCTCTCTGTTATTTGTTTGGATTAGGGTATTGATTTTTTTTTTTTTAATTAGGGTATTTATTGAGGGGAGTATTTTTGCACTTCCCTTCTACCTATTGCACTCTTTTTTTTTTTTTTTGTATTTATACTCGTACAAAATTATCAAATTATCCTTACTTTTTAATTCACATTATACACGTGAAGAATGTTTTTGTCATACGAATAAAGACAAAAAAAAAAAAGAATGCAAAATGGTAAAAGAGAAATGCAAAAAAAATCATTTCAGTTGATTAAAAACAATGGGAAAAAAAGTCAGAGTCTGTTTGGTATAGGGAGAATATTGCATCTACTTCTAATTTCTGAAAACATAGAAAAGGCATAATTTAAAAAGGCGATAACGAATCGTCGTCAAAAAAGAAGAAAGAAAGGAAGGCCAATGAACTTTCTTGGCACTTCCAATAGTCCTTAGGGCATCCGCAACCAAGCTTTAAAATTCTATTTTAGAAATTGGATATGATATATATATGGGAAATTTTGTAATTGGATCCCTCTTTTATACAATTTTTTTGTACTTTTTAGAGGGACCCACCGTCCTTTTTAGAGATTTGGAGACCAAAATGGAAATCTGAGTCTCTATATTTGGAGACCCAAAAGCAAATTTAGAGATCCAAAACTCTAAAAAGTACAATGGTACCCTCCATAAAGTACAAAAAGTTGAAGAATAAATGAATCATAAAATACAAAATATTCCCTCTCGATATATCACATTTGGTCCCTGTTTTAGAGGTTTAGAGCTTTGTTGTGGATGCTCTAGGCTTAACCATGTCAAGGAAAATAGAACATGCATTTATCGTGATAGTCCCAAAAGGCTGCCTTGAAAAAATAAAAAAATAAAAATGTTATTGCTGTTTCGGCAATAGCACAGGTCCCATGCTATATGAGAAAATAATGTAAGTTGACTTCTTTTACTATTTGACTTTTGTAGAGATTCATATATGTTGTCTTTATTGTACAAATTTAACTAACTATCGACAGAACACAATCTTTTATAGGGGAGCGTCCAATAGATTACAAGATGGTTGTTGCTCGACAGAACGATGGAAATTTAAAAAGGTTGCCACCTCCGGCACCACCAGTTGCTCAGTTGATTCGACAGGCTGATTTTGGGAGGCCTTTAAGATAATCCTTTTATATCTTTGGATTTGGCGTTGATGACGGTTGTACTTGAGTGTTGGAGGTCAGAGACTCACACCTTCCACTTAGGTTCAGGCGAGTGGGCTGTGACCTTGCAGGATGTGGAGCTATTGCTTCGTTTATTGATTGATAGATCGCCGGTTGTAGGGAGTACGAATTAGAACTGGGGTGCATTGTGCCAGGAATTGTTGGACGTACCCCAGACTATAAGACTAAGAGGTCTGGGGGCAAGGTGAAGTTGAGTTGGCTCTGGGACCTTGCGACGGGACTTTGCCTGCAGGGTATTCGGATAAACAAGTTCAACAGCAGGCTCGTGATTATATTGTACGATTGATAGGTGGGATGCTCATTCCAGATACAAACTCTTTTCCGTTTCTATAAACCAGTTCAGTACATACTCAATATAAAAAGTAAAGACGTATCATTTTGAAATTAATTTTGATGCGGAAGACATGTCAAAATGGTAGATTTGTGTTGCTATTTATACTACAAATATATCACGCATTTTCATTATGCGTTGTCATAAAAAGAATATTTGATTCCTCTGGTAAAAGCTGGAAAATCTGGTACAGATTATACCGCGCACTTTGGATATATGATGTACTTACACACATAACGCATTTGCATTATGCGTTGTCATGAAAGTAATATTGATTCCTCTGGTAAAGCTGCAAAATCTCTGTCCAATCTATACGTCAATTTCAAGCTTTAACATAGGGGAATCAAATTTTACTTTTTGTATCACGCATTTTTTATATGCGCGATTATTCCTTACTATAAATACCCATACATTTTTCCTCCACCATGTCCCTTTCTAACTTTTTTTTCCCATATGTATGAAACGACTTTTATGGTTCTACGGGCAAAAATATAGAACTAGTTTATAGAAACAAAATATAGGTTTCATGGGGGAACTTTCATCGAAAAATAGGTTCCAGGGGGGGCTTTCGTTGACTGGGCTTCGCCTTTGAAACTAGAACTGGTTTATAGGAACGAAACCTTCTCTATATACCTCATATCTCTAGTTAAGCGAGGCTCTCCACTTGACAAAAAAGTTCTCCTTGTGCGGTCTAAATAGGATAGATAGAGAGTACACCCGGTGCAATCGGTTGCCTAGCGCCATCTTGAGGTGTACTTTTTAATCTGTCCTTAATAAAAAACGGATTCCCATGATGGAAAGGCTGAGGTGGGGTAGTGGAATCAAAACAAGCAAGATGTCCACTTCCTTATTTCATCTTCTGTGGAATCCGTTTACGTTAGATGTCCACTTTCTTATTTTATGTTCATTTACTTATCTTAAAAATTTATTGTAAAATGGAAATATGGAAGAAATTTTTTTACATACTTTAACGCATTTTGAATATGCGCTATACATTCTGACAAGCCTGTTTCTACCAAGCCTGTTTGTACAACTGTACAAGTGTTTGAGCTTGGACTTATACAAACCGTGCATTTTCGATATGCATGTTATAAACAGTGTTTTGGGCTTCCCCCAAAAGCCTGTTGTTTGATGTGATTTGGGTCTGCCGCATTATTATCGCACATTATCTCTATGCCCTATTGTTGTCTATCACGCATGTTAAAAATGCGTGGCAAGGGTTTCTACAAATATTGCAGCTTCCCTCGCAACATTACAAAATCCAAACTCTAAAATTTCAAAAATACCAATCTCCGTATTGGTGGACAAGTTCTCTGACATACCAATGGCGGTCCGTCGTACAATGATGGTAGATAATAAATGTAAAATTGAATTGCGAGCCAATTATAGGGATCCTCGACTCACTTCATCAGATCGTAATTTCAAATCCCACCAATTCTCTTCTCTTTTTACCTTCGTGAGTAGAAGGTTTCAAATCCCCTTCATTTTTTCCCCTAGTTCTCAACAATATCAAGGGAAAACAGAACATGCATTTATCGTGATAGTTTCCCAAGAGGCTACCTTTGGAGAAGGAAAAAAAAAAAAAAAAGACTGCCTTACGATCTGATGAAGTGAGTCGAGGATCCCTATAATTGGCTCGCAATTCAACTTTACATTTAGGCTCCGTTTGTTTCGGGTGGAAAACAGTTTTTGGAAAACCTTTTCCATGAAAAACATTTTTCTAGAAAATAAAACGTTTTCTGGTGTTTGGTTGTGAGATGAAAAAAAAAAAACTTAACAAATCAATTCAAAAAACAAAATGCCCAACAAATAAAAAAATCAGAGCCCCAATATGTTCAAATTCGAACCGAAAATTGGAATTCCTAATAAAAATTGGCGAATCGAAATCCAAAAAAAAAAAAACCACCCCAAAATTGCTTGATGCCTTGATGGGAGACAAGAGAGAGAATGTTTGCAAATTGAAATCTATGTGGAGAGAGAGAGAGAGAGAGAGAGAGAGAGAGAGAGGTGATTGGAACCTGAAGGTCCTGAACAATCGGGGTTGTGTCTTTTAAGGAGTATAAGGGTTCACGTGGAATGAGTGTGGGGGATTATTTTCTCAAATTGAAATATGTTATGTCAGTTAGAGGAGTTAGGCATGTGGGTTGCACCGATCATCTTCAATTTGATCAAAGGACACGTGACAAGTTCATTCCTTTAGTGTTGTCAGGGCTGTGGGTGTCAGACTATAGCTCACAGAAAATATTTTCCGGGCTTCAAATCCGGAAATCATTTTCCAGTCTAAATGGTTCATTTTCCATTGACTTCGGAAAATGTTTTCCGTTGACTTTGTCTTTCCGTTGTACCAAACACCGGAAAACGTTTTCCACGGAAAATATTTTCCTAGAAAACGCTTTCCACCCCAAACAAACGGAACCTTATAGTTCTAACCAAAATCGGCGATTTTCTTTTTATTGAAACATTAACGCTCAATATTTCTAATCCCCCAACTTTAATTAACAAAACGAAAGGGGAGGGGAAAAATTAATTATGAAAAGAAACAGCTTGTTTATTAAACAAAATTATTTTGCTAGGTACTTAGCATTGCTCTTTTTGTTAGGAAAATGCTAAGTACCCCAAAAAATTACCCCGCAAATGAAGTCAGTGGTTTGGATTCACTTGGGTGTTCATTTTCAAACCATTGATTACACTTCCGGGGATTTTCGGGGCACCTAACATTGCACTTTTTGTTAGGAAAATTCTAAGTACCCCAAAAGTGAAATCAGTGGTTCAAATAAACAACCAAGTAAATCTGAACTTTTGATTTCACTTTCAGGGTAAGTTTCTAGGTAACTAGCATGGCTTTTTTTGTTAAGAAGAAACTGAAGAAAAAAAAGAGTAAACAAAGTTTGTTCCGCAATAAGTTATTAAACCACCCCGCCTACACTTGCATTTTTTTAAGATTTTTGTGGTATTATAGAGTAAATCCATTGAATCCTACCACAAAATTCACTTCAATGTCATCAACCGAATTGAAAATCATCAAAAAACTCGAATCAAGTCCATTATTTGCAAGATGTCGGTACTCAGTAGATCATTTCGACACTTATGAAATTGGCCCGTACTTCGCAGATTCCTTCGGTTTCGTTATTTGGAAAGCAATAAGTTGCATTTTTCAAATGAGGGTTTAGAATTAGATATGGCCAGTGAGAAAAGATAACAAAGGAATCCTTACAACTCAATATTTTTTACCAAATATCAGCAAAAATGAGCAATGAGACCTTGCCTTGTAAAAATGCTATAGGGGAAAAAAGAAAAAAAAAACCGGATTGAATTCAGATTTTCGGATTGGATATCCGGTTTTTCGGATTCGGATTTTCTATTTCGGATTTTGCGAGTTCGCATTCGGATCGGATTTGAGCTACTTCGGATTCGGATTATACTGGATTCGGATCCAATCCGGTCCATTGACAGGCCTAATTCCAGGGGAATCACCTTTGTTCCAGCTTCATTCTAGTAAACTAAATACTGTCCAATTTTTTTTTTTTTTATCAACATAAGAAATATGAGGCTGAAGGAACGAAGGTCTGCAAAACACAGGCACAGATAGGACCTTACATGCGGACGGTTCAAGGTTTCCGGCAAACATGGAAAATTTGCAGAAATGGTAATCTGTTCATTAAGTACAGGGAAAGTTGGGTCAATGACTATCAACACAAAAAGAATAAAAATGAGTAAGCAAAAAACATTACCAGAAGAAAAAGAAATACCAGAAAAGGAAAAAGAAAAAAATTTTATGTAATGGGCCGAATTACACGATCTCAAACTCTCAATGGAGGGTCTCAAAATCATTCCAAGACTAAGAGAAGAATGCGGCCCTTTCGAGTATGTTGTATTGGCATACTTTGGTATTGCCTAGACAGGTCTATGCTTTGTTTCGATTGTTGCACTATTCTCTAGATTCTCTACTCCGCCAGCTGCTATGAGAACGATCAAAGAACTCTGAACTGCTGATGTCTTGGCTTCCAAATGCCATCCTTTGGAACATTCTGATCTGAGCAGATTGTTCCCTTGAATTGAAAATCTCGCTTTGTCCGGGTTTCATCCCGTTTGTTATATCTGATAATTCACCTATGGTATCTAGAGCTCTTACCACCTGACACGAGGATAAGAACAAGGACAACATTTTTGAGTCATTCATAAAGGAATATAAAGAAATAATAAATTACTGAAAAAACGTTAAACGTTTTTATTACCAGACTCATCCGCGGCCTCTTTGAGGCTAAATGACGTATGCAAACTGCAGCTGCTTCAATCATCCCGAACATCTCAGTTGCAACATAGTTGTTTTCCAGCCTTGGATCTATCAACCCTTCCAAACTTCCACTTTCAAGTGCTTGAGTAAGCAATGGTCGAGCCTGGTACACCACAAGTAGGAGTATCACAAAATAGGTGAATCCAGGTTTTTATTAAAAAGATGACAGATGCATAACTCTACAAACAATAAATATTTCGTAGTCTTTTCACAGTCTCACATTTAACAGGCTTCTTTGCCATTTTGAACACCGAAAGGACTGTTTCTGCGATTAAGTGATATGGGGTTTGGGATAATGAAGGCCAAAGGGGGAGCTCTCCGCCAACCGTCCCTCCAATATCAGCCAGCTTCACCGGGCTTTGCTCTTTTTTCCCCTCATTTCATATCAAAACTGCTCTTATCAGCTTTCTTCATTTTTCAATATTTCAAGGGGCAATTGGGTATCCCATGATGACAGAAACATACTATTGTGGTGCTTTCAACAATTCCACTCTACAGATAGTTTGACTACAATCACGTCATGCTAACAAAGCAACGAGATTTTCACCATATCTCGATTGATATTCCATTAAAATAAATGCATGGCCTCTGAATGGCACGAAGTAGGGTTGAACAATTTAAATTCCTAAAAATTGTCCAACAGTCCCATTAGAAAGAAACCATTCCTAGCCAAAATAGAACCCTGAGAGAAGCAAGCATTCTATTTGCAGGAACCAACGAAGTAAGAAACTATGAATGTAGGATATTGAAGAATCACTCAGACTTAAAAAGAAGCTGAATAAAAGTTATCTGGCAAATCGAAAATATGTCAAAGCAACTCCAAGGGCTACAATCTTGTACAGAGGATTAAGGTTTATATTACACAGAAAATTTCAAAACATTCTTCCTTCATTTCAACCTAGTCCTAAGTTGCACAATATTGAACTATTGAAGGAATTTAAAATTTCATGCAATGACATTTCAAGTTTGTAAACAGATATCAAGATTCAACAGACAAATGACGACTACAAATAATATTATCTAATAAGTGGACCACCAAATTAATTGATGTGAACTTAATCTCAATATGGTAACAGGACATGCATCTACTGATACATAGTTACATATACTGAATGATGACTAAAGATAATCTCACCAGTCACCAGTGCACCACCAAATTGATTAATGTGAACCTAATCTCAGTATGGTAATAGGACATGTATCCTGATACATATTACTTTCTGCTTAACTGAAAAATAGAAGATGAAAAAAAGAAAAAAGACAGAGAAACGATTGGGATTCCAAGGTTCAGGGTTTGTAGCTTACCCATTCGACCAGGCTCTCATCACCCAGTGGTTGAGATGCATCCACAGGTTTGCGGCCAGTAATGAGCTCTAGAAGGACTACTCCAAACGAATATACATCAGATTTTTCAGTCAACTTGCCACTTGATGCATACTCTGGAGCCATGTATCTGGAAAATTACCAGCGACACAATTTAACACATTCATCCAAGTAAGATAAGGAAGGCATTTCAAACACCCACATCTCTTCATCTGTTGGGCAACAAACGAAACACAAATACACACAATAGAATGAAGATTAAAGATCAAAGACCAACCAGAACAGCATGACACAATTTTTGTGGTTCTGAAAAAAGGCCCACGTCTATACCTAACACCAGATTCCACCGTGTTTTTTAACGAGAAAGAAGAGTTACATTGATAGCATCTAGGTTAGCCACAGTATTATACTGCTTAAGTTTAAACAATAGAATTACGATAATGCCTTAGTCCTGGATATTTTTGCCACTGGGGCACCCCTGGAATCCAAGCTGCACAATTGAGCCAATGAAATCATGGGCCTTGGATCCAATACTAGTTAGGTTTCACAACACCAAGATCATCCTTGTAGATGTGCTTCTTGTCATTTGTTGGGAACAAAGAGATGAACACGCAATATGAAATACTGGTCATTATGTGCTTTTACTGAAATCCCATTATGGCGAAGATATCTACAGTAAAGGCCTTCAAAGATATTTATGCTATAACATTGACATACAATTCCATCTAAAATATGGCAGCACCACATAAACCAACAGATCGGCTAGCTGTCGCATGGTGTGATGATTTCTTCGTAATCTGGCAACGTTAACAATGTACAGATTAACAACTTCAAAAAAAAATTGGCACAGATTATCTACCCAAAGGTTCCCATCACACGAGTTGTCACATGTGTATTTGCATCCAATGCTAACTTTGCAAGCCCAAAATCTGCAACCTGTCAGTTAGACAAATCTCCATAATAAGACACAAGTGCACAAGTAAAAGGAGTTCTTAAAATACTGAAACCACGAGTCAAACTGTAAAAATTGAGGTAGATTAGCTAAAAACTAGGAAGGGTCTCAAGCTTTTGCCTCTTAATAGACCTTAGCTACAGAAAAGGCTTACCCGAGCTTCAAAGCTGTTGTCTAACAAAATGTTTGTTGATTTGATGTCCCTGTGAATAATTCGGGGATGGCCTGGTTAAACAAAGCACCCAGAAAAAGAAAAGTATGTCATGGAAGACTTTATTGATAAACACAAATGTAAAAAGTTATGTAACAAGCCCGAACCATGAAATTCGTAGTTGCAAGAATTAAATATCCCTTCATAAAATGTTTTTTTCCAGATAATAATGTAGATAGGCATCTGTATCAGATAAAAAATGACTTCCCTAGGATGGGAACCAGAACAAGCATAAGTAGATAAGTACTGGTATTTGCAACCATTGTTACAAGGTTCTGCTTAATTTTGATGGATTTGATGCCCAAGCATGTCTATGTTTTGCTACTTCACAGCAGGATAATTGAGTTTACTTCAACAGTCAAATATGATAAAATAAATGCAAGTGTGATGATGCATTGATACTTCGAAAGTGCCAATTAGTGGTGCTGAAAAATAGTTATTCTTCTAAATCTAAAGGCATCACAGGAAAAAACAAATGGATATGAACTAGCCCAGACAAAAACAAGAAAATTACAGTCTTCATGCAAGTAAGCTATTCCACGAGCTGCACCAGCGGCAACTTTTACCCGAGTCGCCCATTCCATAACCGGCCTACCTTTAGCTGTCAGAAGAAAGAAGGGGATTTATATTTTGTTAGAAGGGTGATCATCTATTGAAAATCAACTCATATAACTTAGGTGACTATCTATAAAGGTTTAACAGCAGACAACGCATCACTAAAATGGTTTGTCAATGCAAAATCAACCATGATAGGTTGGAGTCTCTATCTCCTTGGCTGGTTGTGTGCATGTTCAACGACAGAAAAGGTCACACTATGGCCTTTTTAAATGATTTTACAGAAAAGATCAACCATGACTTAGAAACTAGGTCACATGGATATCATTCCAAAACGTATATGCAGGTAAATAATTTGCTTTTCCAAAGGAAAGGTATTGAAGTTCAATTATTTTTTCTCTCTCTGTGTGTGGATACTCAACAAGCTTTCTTACCATGGAGATGATAATGAAGGGTATTGTTTGGGACATATTCATACACAAGCAATCTTTGGTGCTCAGATATACAGTATCCCACAAGTGTAACCAAATGACGGTGGTGCACTCGGCTGATAATCTCGACTTCTGCTCTAAACTCACGCTCCCCCTGTCCACCACCTATCTTTAGTTGTTTAACAGCAACTTCTCTTCCATCTAACAGTGAGCCTTTGTAAACACAACCGAATCCACCTTCACCCAAAAGATTCTGAGCTGAAAACCCATTCGTGGCATTGGCTAGCTCCTCGTAAGTGAACCATGACCTTGAATTCCCTACCCCACCAGGATCTGGCGAGTACACAAAATTGTTTCCAGAAGCTCTTCCGGCTGGGTGAGTTAACTTCTGGGGCCTTAGAAATATTGAACCTGGAGCGCACAAGCAAGATTATTTTCATATCTTTAGTATCATAAAACATCACGTGTAACTTGATTACCAACTCTCTACATTATGGCTCAAAATCGATGATTTATTGTGGCGTTCGTAGTTAAGAAGAATAACTAATAAAGGTCTTTCAAATTCACTCTGTTTCATTTGGCAGAAAAGCAATCATCAAAAATGAAAGAGAGCGAAACTGAATGGAGGGACAAAAGTTGGATTGGCCATACGTTCAAAGATTGTATATATAGAGAATTTCAAAAAAAAAAAAGTATGTGCCTTCCAAAACATAGGAAAACACAGCTTAGCAAAAGATGCTATCCTCTATGAAGTGCAACGAGGAACAAATGTGAACAACTAATTTTTTTTTTGATAGGCCAAATGTGAATAACTAATCCTATTAGATTGTACTTATTCTAAGTCCAGCTTTAGTTAAGCAGATGACCTATCATTTGCGCTTTTGACAAGTCTCCATAAATGCTCAAACTTAAGATTCTCTGAACTGTTTAACAAAATGGATCAAAAGCAAGTATGTGCAGTAAGCATCAGATATTACTTTTAATTGTTTTGCCAAGAAAATGCTCCAAGTAGATATTCGAGTTGAAAGGCTTTAACACAAGGACGGTCATAATAGGTAGTACTATGCAGCAAAATATAAGATGTATTACAACATCCAGCTCAAAACCAATTGGCAATAAGTGGAGAGGGCTCTCAGGCTCATATACTAGTTTTGGAGGTTACAATTAACCAAAGAGGACAAGCTCTAACACCCCACCCACGTGCAACACCTGACTCGCAAGTGGGATGTAAACAAATTATCAATAACATCAGGATCACAAAGAAACAAGGTGCACTTAAAGGAACATACAACGAGGCAATCAATTAAGAGAGTCTGGTCCAAAAGCCTCCGAAACCCTAGCTCTAATACCATGTTAAACCACCCAACTCAAAACCAATTGACAATGAGTGGAGAGACTGCCCTTGCTCATATACTAGTTTAGGAGGTCCAAGGTCATAATTAACCAATATGGGACAAGCTCTAAGCATCTAACAACACGCATTGATAATCTACCAGATAATGAACAGAGTTGCCTAGCAAACAAATGAATGAATCATTACCGAGAAACCTATGTCTGCCCTAAAAGATTCACCATATAGAAAGAAACCAATTTAGCTACTGCTACACGTAATGCAAAAAATGAAAGAATTACCTGATTCCTGGGAAGAGGGATATGGAGAAGAACCATAGCCACCACCCAATCCAGCGACACGTTTCTTTCGTTTCCGAGCGAACCACACAGCCATCACAACAAGACTAAGGGCCACTAATCCCACAACAACGCCAATGGCTGCGGCACCTGCAGTAGACATACCACTATCGCTCTGTGTTGTTCCCACATTTGCCCCATTACTTGGACTCGATGTACTTGCTTTTGCAGTTGGATTCTCAGTAGACGCAGATGGTACAGGTGAGGTATGGGTAGTTCCATTAACGGATGAATTACTTGGAGCAGCAGGAGGAGGAACAGAACTTTGTGAAGAAGATGAAGGGGTGGGAGGAGGAGAGGTGGAAGCCGTTGGTGAGGGAGAACTTTTAGGGGGTGTAAGTGCTGGTGGAGAATCCGATGCTGGAGGTGGAGGAGAATTTGCTGGTGCTTTTGCAAGTCGTGGAGGTGGAGAATCGGCAGAAGGTGGAGATGGGGATGTTGTTGGGGGAGGGGGAGGTGGAGGAGGAGAAGCGGCGGCAGCAGGGGGAGGTGAAGATGAAACTTCTGATGGCGGCGGTGGGGATGAAACTGCAGGGGGTGGTGAGCTGACAACGGGAGGAGGTGATGGAGGTGGAGAAGGCGGGGGAGAGGGCGGGGGAGAGGACGGGGGAGAGGGTGGTGGCGACGGTGGAGGTGAAGCAGGCGGCGGTGTTGCTGCTGGCGGAGGTGAAAGCGGTGGGGAAGGAGGAGGAGAAGCGGCAACTGCTGGTGGAGGAGATTGAGGAGGTGGGGTTGAAGAATTGGAAGAGGTTGAAGGGGTTGGTACCTCAGCAGCCTTAGGCTGAGAAACTGTGGGAGGAGTGGTTGAGGAATTTGAAGAGGAAGGATGTGCTTTTGTAGCCATCTCCCCTAGGGATGTTTCCTAGTCAATAAACTATGGATCTAACAACGTATCCATCCAATGTAGCTATCTAATCATATAATCATACACAGTAAAAGCAACAATGTCTCACAATTTCTTGTCCAAATAATTCCAGAAATCCAATGGCAAATCCCAATTAAACAAACTACTTCACAACTAATATCCTAATTCTCAACACCTAAGTTGAAAGAACTTACGGTTTCACTTGGCTGAATGATGATTTTCGAAAAAAACCAACAAAACCCAACAGAGAAAACTCCAATGTGAGCCAAACCCAGATTACCAATTTCAAGATTCTGAACTAAAAAGAACAGATCAAAAGCAGAATTCCTTAACTGCTTTCAAGAACCAAACTTTATTCAGATTCAGTAATCAACGTTGTAAACCCTAAATTCTTGAAAACCCAGATCAATGAATCTGATCCCAAGAAAAGAAAACTGCCAAATGCACAAGAAGGTCTTACCTTTGCCCTCTCTCTCTCTCCTCTTCACTCTCTCTTTCTCTCTCTTGGGTTGGAATCCTCGAAAGGAATAAAGCTTTTCTCTTTCAGAGAAAATGGTAAAGCTGGACCCAAGAAATGTGCAAGCAAACGTGGGGGGGGACGACTTCCAAACAGTCCTCACGTTATGGAGAGAGAAGTTTAAACAAAATCTAATCAATCGAAAAAAGAGGTGATTAAAAAAATTAATCACAAGGGGGCTCAGCACGATCAAGGGATTTTCAAGAATTAGCTATTTATTTAAGCTAAACAAATGGGTACAAATTAGTTTTATATAATTTGTTGTGAGAAAGTAATGAGGGTTTGGCTGTGAACGAGGCGAGAGAAGACTGTTTAAAAACGTTACTAAAAGAAAAGAAAGTCAAAGAAACCATCATCACGTTAACTGGGCCGTGTTGGAAGGGAGGGGAGGTCTCTATTGTTTCGTCTTTTGAATCATGATACTATTGAAATGTTTTTGACAATTATTTACTTTTTCTTAGATCTCATCCCCATTGGAAAATAAATTTGCTCTTTTGTAGGAGTATCTCTGTTTTAGTATTATGGGTAAATCGCAGTGATATCCCCCGAAGATTGTGATATTTCGATATATATACCTAGAGGTGTCAAACAGGCCGTGCCGGCACGACATGACCCATTTAATTTCCTGTCAATCGTGCTTCGCGTCGTACCGTGTCAGCCTATTTATCAAATCGTGCCCTGTCGTGTCATTTCTTAATCGTGCCGGTCCATTTACTTTATCGTGTCACATCGTGTCGTGCTATTTTTTAATCGTGTCGTGTCGTGTTGTGCTCGTGCTGACACATCTTCGAGTTTTGTTGAAAAAAATTTGTATAATCTACCCCTAGTTCCTTTTAATCTAGCCAAGTTTCGTCGAATTTTTTTTTATAACTATAGTTATACTTTTTGAACAAACATCAAGAAGAATTTAACGAACATCAGTAAGCATATAATCGGATGAAAAGTATCATTAAAAAATAAATTAGGTCTTGATCGATAAGTTTTCTAAAACCAATAAAAAAGAAACTTTACACGATTGCTTTCATCAATAGGACCAACAAAATCAACGGCTCGATTATTAAAATAGTTTCAACGTATTGAAATTCGTAAAATAATTGTATGGACTTATTAAAAACTGTATAAAATATAATTAGAAAATCCATCATTAAAAATTAATTTTTTTGGTACATTAAAAATTAGCATTTGTTGTGTCGTGCCCCGTGCCATGCCGTGTCTAGCCCACTCCGTGTCGTGCCCTGCAAACCCGTGTCGTGCCCGACCTAGTTCCGTGCCGTGTTCGTCTAAAACCGTGCTCGTGTCGTGTTGTGCCACATTTAAACTTGTCGTACCGTGTCATGCCCGTGCCAGCCCAGCCCGTTTGACACCTATGTATATACCTTCCTCCGGTCACAGTGATATCCCCTGAAGATTGTGATATTTTGAGATATATACCTTCCTCCGGTCACAAATTACAATAATCTCCTTTAGTTTTTCCGGCACAAACCACCCCTACACTAATAGACCGTCAAAGTGCTTGACATAAATGGCTCACAGACTTTCAAACCATTCATACAAACAATTCCTATCCAATACTAATAAATACATACATACCTTAGACATGCCAGATTCCGAGAACAACGAGAAAGACGAAGGCGGGGGAGAAAGAGAATGGGTGCGGGGGAGAAGGGGAAGAAGACAAGATCTCCTGCCCGGAAGCCCACTGGTTCAGAGGCGAGAACCCCGCTGGGGCAGACGAAGAGAGGGGTGCAGGAGAGAAGGGGAGAAGGGGAGAAGGGGAGAAGGGGAAGAAGATGAGATTAGTTGCCTGGAAGTCCGCTGGTTTAGAGATAATAACCCCTCTTGTGCGTGAGAGGGAAGCTTAGGGTCTGGGGAAGGTGGGAGGGAGGGTGGGGAGGGGTTTGGAGGAAGGAGGGGGGAAGAGGCAGAGGGTTGAGACTGTGATGCTGGTGTTGGTGCTGGTTGTGGCGGATGTGGGGGTGTTATCTTTGGCTGTGGCGGTAATGGTAATGTAGGTGCATTGGTGGAGGCAGAGGAGGAGGCAGAAGCGGGCGGTGTTGGTGTTGGCTATGGCTGTGGCGGTGGGGGTGTTGGCTGCAGCTGTGGCTGTGGCGTTAATGGTAATGTAGGTGCATTGGCGATGGTCTTTTTTCCTCGTCCTATGCCTAGTGAAACTGACTGCATTTCTCTCTCTCTCTCCGACTATTAGAAACTAAAAATCTTGATTTCGATTTCATTTGCTTAAATGAGTGAAAAGGATAAGTTTTTTTCACGTCGTTTTCATTGCATTATCGTCAGTATAAGAGAGAGGCCTACAAATCAATCATTTAGATAAAGTCTAACGAATCTTGCTTTTACTGATAATTAAAAGGGTCTCCCTCGCTCTCTTGGTTAATTTACAAGAAGCTCAATTTTGCTGAATCAAGATTTGAAGTTGAAACTGAAATAAAACTGGGCCATGGTATATCTCTCATGAAAGCCACCCCATGTTTTTTAAATGAAAATTGGTTATCGAGTGGATAAAAACAGGAGAAAATATAAAAAGTGGAGTGGATAAAAAACAAAGGAAAATAGAAAAAGTGGGCTCCTCTTCTCCATTCTTACAGAAAGGCAGTTACAATCATAGTTAATCAACAAAAGAAAAAATCCCTAAGTTGGTAGAAGACACCTCGCAATCACAGTAGTCGTCTAACTACTTGTGAATTGGGTAAAGTATTAAAGTGTTGTGGGTTCAGAGATGAAAAAATTTCAGAGATTAAGCACCGGGAGAGCGACAAATCATGTATGCTAGTAAACCTAGGTACAAAAACATTCTCACCATATCTCTGACCAATTTGGTCTCCTTTGTATAAATACAAAAGTTTTACCATGTCTCTTCGATGGCCAAGAACGGTTTGTACATGTTCAAGGCCTTGCTGACAATGATTTGGTCGTCTTTTTACAGGTAAGAATATCAACTACGTCTCTGCGTTGCTGACAACATTTTGCTCAAGGCCTAACTAACAGCGATTTGGTCTCCTTTTCCTCACAAATCTAGTCGGTCATTCATGGCGATTCTTGTACTCTCTAACTAGAAAAAGAGAATCAAAGGTAGTCTGGTGGGATTTGGGGTGATGGTCATGGAGGAAGTGCTAACGGCAACGACGCCATATCAATTGTAGCTATAAAACATAAGTGCAAAAGAACATGACACCTACAAATATTCATAAAAAGATAGGGACAACAGTGTCACATAACACACTCTATAAACTGAGTCAACCTGGCATGTGTGGTCACTGTTGTTTCAAAAACTTGAGAAGAGGCTTTTATTAATATCAAAACCCGAGGGGCAACCACTGTAATTTACCCTTCTGTTTTTCTCAAATTGGGTTAACTACATACTATTTTGTCTGTACTTACGCGTTTTGCTTGCTTGTTTACTCGAAAAAAAAAAAACCCAATCAGTTGGTGTGGTGTATGACTGTATGTGTGTGCATGTGGGGTTTCTCCATTTCTTCTTGTCATTTTCTTACTATACTTTCGGTTTCGGTAGTGGAGGTGTTATTTTTCAATTATAGATTATCTAATTTTTAGTGTTAATTACTCACTAATCACTATAAGCTTCAACTTTTCATGTCCCACTGCCACGTGGTTACAGTGAACAAACACCATAAGTCAAGATTTGCATCCTTATATGAAATGGTCATCTCCATTTCATGCAATGCTTTAGCTGATAACATTTTTTCCATTTTAAAATAGACAGAAGATTATCCTTACCCTCCTTAATTAAGTGAAAGTATGTCTTTAATTTTCATTTCACTAATTGAGTTGTAATTTTTAATTTTTAGACACAAATAAAATTATATTCCATTAGGATCCCATATATTGTTTTTTTTATCAGCAAAAATAAATTTTATTAATTCATAACACGAAATACAGAAATAACAAGATCCCATATATTGTTATCCTAACATAAAAGCTGAAATTCTATATTTACGAGAGATGGTGAAAAGAAACTTTAGTACAGTTTATTAAATCCATTAACTTCTTTGAATTACTGTTTTTTTTTTTTATCCTCGTACCAAGCAGAACATGATCTCATAATTCCTAGTTTTGCTGGCTGCAAAATATTTTGACATATATGTTTCAATTAAGTTGTGAAACCAATGTTCTAACTATATATATAGGGCGGGAGTGAATCGGGGATCTTGTAGGGCGGGAGTGTCCTACAGGGGTTGTAGATTTGTAGTGCACGATTTAGACTATCGGATGTGTTTTAAACGGTCCAAATTTCTTATGTTATTTCATATGTAGGATGCTTACTTGTAAGATAGTCTAAGACAATCTACACCGTTAAAAAGACATCCGAAAATTCAGATAGTGCACTAATCCCCGTAGAGCGGGGAATCGGGGAGCCAAGACAAGTTCAAGTTGAAAAGTGTGAAAAAAATTGCAGCTACACATTCCAAAAAATACTTATTAGGCATCCTGTATAAAAAATATCATTATGATTTCATTCTATGAGATTTGAATACTTATTTTTCATGATTCCATCCTTATCGTTATTCTCAAATAAGGGCACAATGGTCAATTAAAATTCTCAAATATGGGCACAATGGTCCGATAATATATTTATATCAAAAATATCATTATGATTCCATCCTTATCATTATTCTCAAATAACGTAGTTTTATTTAGTTAAAGAAGTTAAGATGATCTTGTAGGAAAACCGAAACTTGAACCGGCCGGCCTCCTAACCCGACGGCTTGACCCCCTTTGACCCAGACCTTGACCTTTTGACCCGGCTCCCTGACCCCTTTGACCCTTTTGAACCCTTGACCTGATCGTTGATCGGCTGACGTGACGTTGACCTCCTTTGTGGCATCTCCATGCGCTGACTCAACGCTTACGTGGTTGCTGACGTCATCATCTTCCCCGTTGTTAGGCGCGTGCAGCTCACCGCCATGAGTGGATCTAACACGCCACCCTTCTACCGGCACGTGCGGGAGCGTTTGGCCACCCCCGGCGACGTTTCGGTTATCACCGTGATCGTATTTTTATTCCGGTCATTACCCTTTTCTCCGATCATATCCGATCACTTTTGGCAAGACCACAAACCATCAGACCGTTCGCTGCCTCCGCCCGCCGCCCTTCAAACCACTTTTCCGACTTACTCCAGTGATGAAACCTGACCCCGAGTTGGACTTGTCTCGTCGAGACGAACAAAACCATGTGAGCAAAACCTTCGTGTGACTTTGTTTTCTTTTCCCCTGCTTGAATCCGTACGCTTAGAGTGCGAATCCGGCAACCCCTCGCACCACCTGAGCTTTGTTACCAGTTTGTTGTGTTTTCCGGGTCACACACGCACACAAGAGATCTGAGGAAAAACTCCCTTGATAATTTACACACAATATTCAAGTTGAAAAAACCTCTCCGGGGCGCCACAACCGGCCCCCCTCTCACACTCTCAGCATGTCCCGCTCACATTGTGCTACCACACTAAATAAAGGGGAACAACAAGAGTATTTATAGACTTAGGGTAATTCTAAGGAAACCCTAATAACCTTGGGCCTAAGCCTCTCCGGCTCACACGGGGTGGACCCAACAGTGTGAAAAAATTGCAGCTACACATTCAAAAACTTCTTCGATGAGTTCTGAAATAAAAATAAATAGGAGTATTTAACTAGTTGATTAAAATAACGTAGTTTTATTTAGTTAAAGAAGTTAAGATGATCTTGTAGGTCCATTTTCAAACATATAAGGTGCTAATAATGTCATTATTATATGGATGGGAGATCTCTATTCCAGCCAAGGGATAGGAATCAGGAATCCAGAAAAGTGAAAACCTCGTGATAACGGAAGACACTCATTCATCAGAACAAGTCCAGTGGTACGTAGAGAAATGGCTTGAGGCATTGCCAATGGTGTGCCATTTCTGCTGCCATAAATGAGCAGAGTTGTCTATGTTGCTATTTTCACCCAAAAAAATGCTGCAAAAATGGCAAGGCTTTTTGTGCCACATCACCAAACTTAAAGCACCAAAGACTCGAAGGAATGGTAGTTGATGGAAGTCGGTTGAAAATTCGATACAAAGAAAATAACTGAAAAGAATTGTATTGCAAATGGCATTGCACCCAATTGGGGGGCTCTGCTTTAGTTAAGGGACGGCAGACCCTGCCAACCTTCAATCCGTCCGTCCAAAAGTGTTTTAAATGCTCCGGATTAAAAACAAAACTGTATGCACAAACAGTTATCTATTCGCACGAACAATTTTATTTTCAATCCCGACCATTGTTTGTTGAAACGGACGATCCGGATGTGGTTAGCAGGGCCTGCTGTCCCTCACAGACTGCAGAGCCTGTTGGAACAATTGCTCGAAAAAAGGAACTTGTTACCTCAAATCTGTGTACCAAAACAGATTACAAACCGAACGGAATAATGGCTGTGATTGGGTTGAGTCGCGGACTAGGTCGCTCTCTTTAAGACGTTTCGCGGCTCTGCCCAGATTGTGCAAGCAGTTCAACACACCACGCCGTCCCCAGGATAAAACAGCCTAGAAATCACCACCTCTGTCTCGGTTTCCTCTGCACCAAAGAAAACCGAATACAAAACACTATTTCGACCTTCTTGCTTTCTGGAAAACGATGTGTAAGAGAGTATATTTTTCGGGATGAAAAACAATGGAGTGGGGCTCCCTTTTTATATCAAAAAATTGGAACGGTCAAAAATTAATTTTTGGAAACTGTATCAATTAGCACCCTAATTGAATCAATTAGCGAGCTGATTTATTTAAAACACGAGTTTAATGTGATCAGAAATCAAAGCTTTCGGTTTTGACTTCAAAACATATAATAATGACATTATCAGCACCTTATGAGCGCGCGAGGCCAAAATTGGCGGATTTGCACCCCCTGCGCGCGAGGTTCGCGTTAACTGATTTCCGGAGCGGGTTCCCCAAATTGGCCTGGACCTCGGCCCATTTCGTATGCGCGCAAGACCTCCCTTGGGTCTAGCCACATTCATATATCCACTAAAGGGTTGTGATATATAAACCCTTTGAAGTTCTTTCAATTACCCAATGTGGGACAAAAAGTTTTTCTTTGTTTTGGAAATACATAACCCAACAGAGCCCCTGGTCCATTGCACCACTTTCTTTTGGTAAAAGCTCACTATTTGTGGTCAAAAAAATTTCAATGGCTCAAGCCAGTTCGCCAAAAAAAAAAAACAGAACTTGCTCTTATCCATCCAAATAAACTACTCCTAAGACGCTAAGCTCAACTGTTAACACAACCATCCAAAACCTTGTTTTTAATTAATTCACACTACCAGCAGAGTGCATACAAATACAATTGCATGGAAAAAACAAATACTCCCTCCGTCCATTTTAAAGTTATTTTTCTCTCACATAAATTTTTATAAAAACTTTTATAACTTTTACATCTACTTTCCATTATTTACCCTTATCAATATAATAATACCCACTAACTTTTAAAAAGGAATCTACTTTTAAGGGTAAAATAGGAAATGTACCTACTAACTTTTCAAAACACGCACTTATTAAGGGACAACCCAAAATGGAAATTTACACACTATAAAAGGGATGGAGGGAGTACATAATTCATAAATTTTTGCAGGTATTTAGCATTTTGTATAAAAAATTTACAGGAGTTGGGTTCAGTTTATTGCCCATATCTTTATGATTGATTAGTCATGAAATTCCATTCCATTCTATTCCATCTTTAAAATTTCTTCATGTTTGACTAATTTTGAAAAGTATATATAAGAGCTTCATTAATTTAATTGTTGGCCGATGGATATCGCATGGTGATTGATTTAGATTGATACAAGATTATGTACGTAAGTGTCCTTAGACACATACAATTCATTCGTACAAAGTACAAAAAAAAACGAAGGCTCAAAAATGAAATTGGAGAAAGATAACCATAGAAGGAGTTGAGGCCTTGTGACGTCTAGAGTCAATTTTAAAACGTTATTTTTTACTTAGAAACAAGATATAGGCGATTTTATTCGTATAGATAAGCATATATCCGCAATAGATCTCTTGGTGATATTGGTAGTTTTCTGTTGAAGGGCACATAGCTCTCTTGAAGAATTTGTAGCCTGAGTTTTTCATAAAAAGTCCATTTATAGCTTAGACAAGTTTTTTTTCCTCTATTTGAACTTTTAGTTGATACATGTGAGGATAATGACCCGTTTGGAAATTCGTATTTTTGTTGACTTTAATCTGTTTAGACAATTAGAAAAACTTAACCTAAATTGGTTTAGATATAGATTGTCCAAGAGGTTTGGTCAACAACTGATGGAATATGGTTTTCTTCCAGCTGCTTTGCATGTGGGAGGTATAAAGGTAACGGGCTTGGTCCAATTGGACTTATTGTTACTTACGAGGTTTGAATTTCTGTCAAATGCATGAGAGTACATGGTGCCTACCACTGGATATGAACTCTAAAAACTTCAAAGATGTAGGATTCATAAAGTCTTGCGATTGCTCACTACTGATCTTTTATACAACTTGGTATATGGTACCACTTGGAAGAAGCATTGTGAAATTGCTAGATTGTTAACTTCATGACCTCGGAATCAGACGAAATGCATGCAAATTGGTCTGGACATTTAGTTATTAACAAAAAAAGAGAAAAAAACAATGCGAATGTACACCTCTTGTTTTTTTTCTTTTTTCCCGAGAGGCAATTTCATTTCAAAGCCCGAAGGTATTACATGCCACTTCAAGCAACCGGCTTTATCCACATCTCATCATATAGTAGTATGAGAGAGCTATCCAGGACAAAATCAATGGATTTTCTTAACCATGAAAAACCTGAGAAAGATTATATACTGTTGCGGTCCTCTAAACAAGCAGAGAAATCCAACCAATGTACTCAACCCTAAATCAAAATCCCAAATGATGGCCAGATTCCAAACTCACAAATTCAAAACGACTTCCATCTCACACTGTATCACGATGATTTACTTGACCAAATCCTATCCTCCGGCTTGCCGGACTTTGCCGAGCCACCACCCCTTGGTTCCCTGGCACCTATAGCCTGAGCCGGACGATCGATTTCATTTAGACAATGTTGTAGTGTAGTAACACATTTTTGATCGCTGGATTTTCCCTCTAGTTTGCTGCCGCAATGTTGTAGTGGGTGGCCGCAACATTATAGTGTGCGGCTGCAACGTTAGAGTGGGAGGCAGCAATATTATAGCACTTGGCCGCAATGGTATGGTGCGTGGCCGCATCGTTAGTGTTTGGCCGCAATGTTGGTGTACATGGCCGCCAGAGGCAACCTAGGGGTACAAGTAGAGGCCCCGGCCCCTGCACCCACCACTCGAAATTGTGTTATTAATTTATATTGTTAATGATAATAGTTTGTTAATTTATGAGTACATGTGATTTGGTACCCGCACTAGAAATCCTGCGTCCGCCATTGGAGGCCGCTATATTCGAGGGCGTGGCCGCAATGTTGGAGTATGTGGCCGCCATGTTTACTAAGGGGCCGCAATGTTGGGGTACTTGGCCTCTATGTTCGAGTGCATCGCCGCAAGGTTATATGGCTGCAATGTTAGAGTGGGTAGCTGCAACGGTAGTGTCTGGCTCCAAGGTTATAGTGCGTGGCCGCAAGGAATGAGTTTGAGGCCGCAGTTCTAGAGTTGAAGACCGTGCCGAAAGACATCCACTGGAAGAGTTGGAAACAAAACTAACAAATTTGGATATGGTAATGGATAGGAAAACTGATAAAGACCTCATACCGATTCATATCATGCAAGAGAATATAAGCAAATTTTCTCTACCTGATTCCATCTTTTGCAAACTTCCAATATTTATCCCAAAATTAAACAAAAAAACATCACCCCAATCTGATCTCTAAAAGAATCTGTTTAAGAAGCTGAAAAATACAGAAATTCGACAGCGAATAACATGCTCGGAAGAAATACAAATATGATCCATATCATTCTTAGGTATGTAAACAAAATAAAGGTGTGTAAAATGAGCTGTACCAACGAGCAAAAGGAAATTAATCATAACTGACATAATTATTCTCAATAGAAATGGTTTAGACCTTGGATATACTCAGAACCATAAAAAAATTCTTTTATTCAAGACCACCCTCAACGCCGAATTCACCATTTCAATGACAGTACAAACCACAGCTGACCCCAAATGATTGGGACTTTAAAAAAGTATCTGTTTGCTTCGGTTAATGACAGTAATGACCAAACAAGCAGAACTTCCCTCCCCCGTCGCACCCCCCTTCTTCATCACCACCTCTACTGTGAATCCACCACAAAAGATTCGTAAGCGAGTTCCCGTCGTCATACTCATTCAAGCTCCTAATCTTACTCAAAGCACTTTCTTTATCATAAACCCCTTGTAATGCATACAAAAACCCTTTCCACCCTTCTCCAACTCCCTCTCTAGCCAAGGCCGGCAATGTCCACGACACGAGCTCTCTCACGAACCCGACTTCAGAAAACAAAACCTCGGAAATAGGCAACAAAGGCAGCAGCTGAATTCCCAGCCTGCATTCCTTCCAATCCGGCGGAGCAAACCAAAGACCACTGTCCCTCTTGTTAGACCATAAAACCCCTACCACCCGATTTTCTCTCGTAAAATCTTGTGGATATAGTGTATCGGTTTCTCTCACGTGCCACCACGTTTGAGCCGAATGAATCTCCATTGCTGAGAGTGTGGATCCAAGGGTAACAAGGTGGGTGTCCCCATAAGCCAACCCCATCAAAGCTGCTGAATAGTACGCGTTCACAGCCTCACTCGTGCTCTCTTGATTTCGCCCGTCTCCAAATTCTGTCAAACCTCCAGCCCATGAATGTAGTTTCCACAAATCAAAACACCTCAACCGGGGATACTTCGAATTCCCACGCCTACCCAAGTTCATAAAATCTGCCATAAGTGAATAAGCTTGAGGCCTGTACTTTCTCCCCCAAGCCGGATCAATCTTTGCCAGCACCGCGATTCCATAAAGAAAATAACCCAAATGGTAATGGTGATCGTTGTAGAGACCGAACCCAAAATCAGCCCCAGAATCCCAAGACCCTTGTTTAGTCACAATCCCACCCCATTTGGCATCATACAAGAAACCGTTCGGGCCAAACGTTCCGTCTAGCCATGGCTCAAGTGAATTCTTTAAGTACTTCCGGATACTTGGGATTACATCAACATAACACAACTCCTCTGCAATCAAACCTAACCTTGCTACTCTTGCAATCAGTTTTCCATAAAAATAAGACGAATTCGTCGATATTGAGGCTGCATTTAAAGCCCCAACATCTTTGACAAGTGCAGCAATAATTTCAGGATATGATTCTTCTTGGACACCTCTAATAGAATGCCAAGTAACAGAAACCGGGTCAGATTTCAATACCCATGAATCTCCAACAACACCCACAAGTTCACCATCAATGCTTTTGTACTTGAAATTGTCCAAAACAGTAATTCCACAATCGTTACCCGAAAGAAGCCGAAGATGGAGAGGGTGGGCAAGCATGAGCAATTCTCCCCACCCTTTCTTCTCCCACTTGTACTCCAGACAAAATGGCTTAGTGAAAACAGCATCACCCGATACCGGATAACAAGAACTGAAGCGATCTAGGATTGCTTCGGATTTAGCATCGGAATCCGGTAGGATTGCAATCCGAATAATCCCAGTAAAACCACCTGAAGTACGGAAAATATGTCAATTAATCATCGAAGAAGTCGAAGAATCCACTTCAAGTTATTCTCCGTGTTACTTGAAATGAACGTTTGAAGGGCTAGATTTATTCATTCAAAGACTAACGTGCGAAGCATAACATCTTATACTTCTAAACTAAGCAACGTAACAATTCGCGAAACGCCATGAAATAAGATCATCAGATATGATTGCAAGAAACTGTTTTAGCAATTTTATGATTCCACGCAGCATGGCCAACGGTCAAAAGAACAAGAAGATGGGTATCTACGAAATTATTATGCAAAAAAACCCAGCGAATCCGTCATACAACAAACAGGCCATTCATAAGAAGAATCGTAGACATTAAGCATTACCCATTACGGAAAAGTTAAATAGGTAATCAACAGGCAAAACTATGGAAAAGTTTTCTTATGGCCTTAGAATTTGTATTCTAAAAGAAGCAAATAATTTTTTAGCTACAAAATCAGACCGAACCCAACTTCTCCAAAAGCATATTTTAGATAATTTTTTAGCTACAATTCCAGAAATCCAAAATAATTCTTTTTTCAATTTTTCCAATGACAGAATGAACTACCCCACAAAGGGCCCACTAATTGGACCCCACTATAGAGCATAAACCTCCTAATGGCCGAACAGCCACCACGGCCCGGCCACTAGGTTCTCAGTAGCTACCAGCCCTGGTAAGACTAAAACCCTGCCCATATCGGGGCAAAGCCAACTGCTTTCTGCTGGGGCAAGCCCCTGACAGGTAAATCTGCACCAAGTTTATTTTTGTTATATCCGTTGCTGAGAGTCGTTTATAATTTAGATAATTCATTAGCTACAATCCTAAAATTCCAAAATCTGCACCAATTTTTTTATATTTTTTATATTGGAGGTCGATGAATAACCGGAAGAGGTGAAATGATTAAACTACATAAGGCAAGAAATGAAAATGAAACAAAAGCCATGACTCACCCGAAGTTATGGAAGAAATGTCATTAGTCAAGTTAATCGGGGAAGAAGCATACAAAACCCATTTCTGATTATTGTTGAGAGTAATCGTGTGTTTAGTAAGAGAGCCATTGGAATTGACCTGAAGAATAGCATGAATGGTGGAGATAGAAATGGAAACATTGCAGGAGGCGACACAAGTCAAAAAAGGGCTGCCCCTAACAAGAAAAAACCTGAGATTACTCGACGGCAAATCAAGGGTCAAACTCAGATCACTGAAAGAAGAAACTATGTGGGTGGAACTAGGGTTTGTGTTGTTTGCAGCAGAGATGGTGAGATCAGAGGTGAAAACCTGGTAAGTGAAGGCTGGGTTGGAGAACTGAGATGGGTAGGAGAGAGAAAGGGAGGAGAGAGAGGATTTGATGAGGTAAGGGTGGATGTATTCCGGTTGGTCGCCGTTTTTCAAGACAAAGTTTTGGAAGAAGGAGTTTGTGGGTAAAGGGGTGGAGAGGAGGTGGGGGGAGAAGAAGGGAGATGGGTCGGGTAGGACTGTGGATTGGGTTTGGGGGAAGAGGAAAGGGTGGTTTCGGGCCCGGGTTTCGGTTTCCGGTGGCGGTGACATGGTGGTGGGAGGAGGAGGAGAGGGTGGTGGT